>JAECUM010039233.1:0-35313 GCA_016617855.1 Megalonaias nervosa
GTAGGAAAAATAGATCCTATTTCGACAGATGTAGCCACTCCTGTGCGTTTCTGTGATAGCTACCCTATCTTTTCCAATGATCGTTTGGCTGCCAATTGGTCAAACGGACGCCATATTGTTGACAGTAATAGTAAAATAAAAGTGGCTGGGCAAGGAAAATGACCATGATGGTGGCCATTCTATAATGTGAAGACTGAGGAAGGATTTAATGGGTTTTTCTGGACCAATTCAGAGAGAGGCTAATGTGTTGACATACCAAGTATAACCAACCGCAAGCACTGTATATAAATGATACCAACTATGTGATAAATCTATTTATGACACTTCTATGTTGTTAATTAGGTAAATACATCTATTTCGTATTTTTACTCTAAATCAGGAAATAAAAACAATTTAGACCTTTGCATCGATGAATTAAATTTTGTGAACCAGCAAAACTATCATATATTGATCAACGCGAGCGCATAAGATGAGGTTACTGTTTCATAACGCTTCTTATTGAATTGAATAAAGATATTTATTAACATTGTACAAACGACTACAAAAAATGACGTTTTCGGTTGAGCACCAGTCTGTATTCAATGAATATAGTAGTATATAATCTCTGCGGACTAAATTTACTGTACCTTCTGTCCTTTTTCAACTCTATAACAGAAACGTTTGTATGGGTTCAGCATCTCCTGGAAGGACGTTTCGTATTTTCTTAAGACGAAGTTTTCATCATCAGCTTTTCTCTCACTGTAAATTAATAGGATATAAAACTGTATTAGCAAATATATTTACTCTATACTAGTTAAGGACTAAGATACAGGCATTGCTTTTCCAAATACTCAATCTCTCCGAACAGATGTTGAAATGTCTTGACACACTTTAGGTACTGTACCACAATAAAACCACACTATTCGCCGATTTTCGCGATTGAAACAGTAAGTGGACCCTGGGACGCTCGTTCACAGCCTTACATTTACTTAACAAGACGTACAGTTCAAAGGATACCTAACAAAGTATTGTGATATTGTATGGAAAATAATTATATAACATACAATATAGCCACAACGAAAATCAATACTACTACTGCTACTACTTCTACTACTACTACTAATAATAATAATCATCATCATCATCATCATCATCATCATCATCATCATCATCATAATAATAACAATAATAATGGTAATATAAATATCGTCATCATTATCATCATAATCGCGACATTCGTTAAATGCTAGAAGGTAACTATGGAAGTAACCAAGAAAATAGTTAGGCTTCAAGTTGTAATGAACCCACCTTTATCCCTAATATAAGGAATCTAAAACATGAAGATCAACATTGCGATTCAACCCACCATAATTTGACTTCTTTTCTTTTACTTAAGGTACTTTTGTATGGTTCCCAACATGGTTATGGTCATGGGCTATTGAGTTTCATACTCAGCCTCAAATGCCCTGGCCTCAATTTCCAAGCGGGTACGGGCTGAATGGTCGGAAATGTGTTCATTTTAGAACACCCTTGTCCTTTACCAGCACATGCAAGAGTAAATCTATGCCATTTAACTCGCTCGCATTGGAAAGAGACGATGACGTTTTTAATCTGGTTTGAATTGGTGCAAGGGGCTTCAGAATCTACCATTTGCACACTACGATACTTAACAATTTTACTCACTTGAGAAGGAGTTTGACAGCCTCTTCATATGAACATGATGATTCGCGAGCAAAACGGGTCCTTTCTTCCATCTTTGCCACTTCCATTCGCAGAGCAGATTCTATCTGAATTATACCTACAAACCGATAAAGAGCTTACGAATTTATATTTCTCACTGTAGTAGACTGAAGTTTGACATTTTGTGGGACGAGATTGTCAATGGATTGAGGAAGTAACGACGGAGAGATCGGCAAACTGAATTACTGTTTCGAAGTGAGAGTGAGATCGATGGAACGATACACTGTTTATTTGTTTGCATGTTTAATTCAAGCAATATTTATTCCTTTCGTAACATCTTTGAAGCTGATGGATAGATGGATCGGTAACTAGATTTTTTAAAAATTACTTTAAAGATAAAGTATTTGGTGTTACAGTACATAAGCACAAAGAGTTTCTTAGCAATAAACGGTGTACCATCTAGCGTGGAAAATCGGTGCTATCTGCCTTAATCCTTTCCGCCATTGAATATGGTCAAAGGATTATCTATCACTAAAGAACAAATGCAATAAAGGCAACCCCACCCAACCTCCTTTTGTTAATGAATATCGTCAAGGAAATAACTCTTATTAAAGAAGACAACAGCAAACATGGAGACATGTAGGAAAATTACCATCAACGTTGTGTTGTCTCAGGATATAAAGTTTATCAGACACGTTCTCACACCATTTCTCCGCCTTTTCGGCAAACTCTCTTTCCAGCTGGGCACGAACTTGCATCACAGACAACCAGAATGGAACGTCTCTGAAGAAAAGAGAAGCACCACTCATTTGCTCTGTTGTAATTTTAATGGCTTAAGCTGACACATGAAATACCGTGATTCATGCAGCGATATGCCTAACACAAAGAAGGAAAGATATTGGCTGCTAATGTTATTAAGGTACCAAACAGTCCACTAAAATAACTGACTGAATTGCTAACTAGATGCTAACTAAGTGATTAACTGAGTGGATGCATGGACTGGCCTGCAGATTTCCTGACAGGGTGCATGGACTGACTGACTGACTATTGACTGATAACTCAACTGACTACATGCCAGCGAATATGCCTGGATGACATACAGTATGCGTGCCCAAACCAACTGGCTAAATAAATAAATAAATAAATAAATAAAGGATAGAATAGAAGGACTGGACAGAAATCGTTTAATGTGTGATTTTAATCAATCAGATAAATTGCATCTTACAATACATTTACCTTAAAACTTATTTTACTTGTTAAGTACCCATCTCACTGCTAGAAAACTATGAAGGCAACTAAATGACTAGTTTCCCAACTCGCCAACTAAGTAGATATAGAATCTACAGAGCTGCTTGAGAACTAATGACATTATACAACCTGTCTCGATGGACTTTCGACCCATTCCCAACTTTTATTTTGCAACACATTTAGATATTCACCGCATACGAATTAAGTTTATGGTCATGTCAACTCGGATATGAACTCACTGGAAGAATGCCAGTCTCTTTCACTACAGCCTTAAGCATAGAGACACTTTTAGTAAATTTTAGTTTAATAGTCCAACTTTATACGAGAAGCTGTAGCCGAAACTGACATCGCAAACTATGTTGTCCTTTGATCGTTTAAGGATAGATTCAAAACAAAGCAAGGCATTAAAAACAAAGGAAAAGTGTCAACGGTACTTACGATAATACACCGTAGCTATTCCCAAGTCCATTAAAAAGCTTTAGATGTACCATTTTATCGAAATTTAACACTGTCTGAAGCAACGCATGTTAAATACGAGAATGGCGCTAGACTAACACTGACAACGTCCCATGTCAAGCAGCAGATGACGTCGAGAATGGAATGACGTCAGCTGATGCTTAGGATCTCGAAGTTCTTTAGAATAGACACTATGAAAGCTTTTTACTGCGGCATTTCTGAACTTTCCGCGGTATACTGCAATTATATTAGGGACCAACAATTCAATGTTCTTGGGCAGGGGCCTGACACTTTGTCATTTAATTTCCGTCTGTTAATACTGGAAATTGTCTTGTTCTCATTATAGCAAAATAACACTATATTACATCCCTGATATTACTTTTTTGGAAAAAAATTATTAATTATCTTCAGTTAAAAGAAACGAAAACATATCAACTCATGCAGTCCCGCCGCCAAAACTGAAATGACCAGTAGACGAATTTGCTATACGTATGTCAGTTGCTGAGTAAGTTGAACTCTTAAAGCAGTAAATAAAAAGGAATAATTAAGTTAACGTTGCGGCAAATACCGTTAAACACACCTTCTGACATTAGAGAACTTATTGATAAAAATAGGAACCGTTGATAATGAAGTATACAATTTATTAGCTACACTATTGATATAGGCAGAAAAAAACTTTTCAGTTGGATGCCAACCCCGGACCAAATATGTGTCAGAGAGGGCAAGTAAACACAAAACACACTTTCTCGGCAACCTAGAAAATATTGAGTAGACTTGAAAAAAATATGTAACGTTCAAACAAATGCGCTCCTGAAAATATCAGGATCATTCAAAGTAATACAAAGAAAGCGTAAACTTAAGACATTCACATACACTAGTAAATAACTGAAATATGGCATATGGGCGTTTTTCTTCTCTTTTTGTTATTTTGTTTCCGTTCCTTTTTGATCCGAATTTTTCTGGAAATTAGGTATCGCCCGATTATGTTTCACATCATTCCATTTGTCACCGCGTTGACATACTTGACACGTGTCAAACATGTGAGTAAAGGATCATGCATTTTAAACATTGGTGACATATATAACCGTTTTATAAAAAGATAATTATTTCAAACTTTTTCTCACGGATAATGAAAGGACGCGTTAATATTGATAGTTCCGTATATCTGGTATCTTTTCTACAATGATTGAATAACTTATGATAGTACTGTTACAAGCCAGGGGTATTTGCTTGACCGAGCGGTGTCAAACCCTCGCGCGATTCGCGCTAGAAGTCATAAGTTTACCCCACATTTCCAAAGACTTCTATACAACTTCAGTTGTAAATTAGAAATCCCGACGTGTCTATTCTAGACAGAAATTTTACTCCAATCAGTGCAAGACCACAGATCTCCCAACTTGTCAAATATCTATCAAGCGCACATCTGCATAGTCCCTCTTCATCAACTTTCCGTACCGTCAGCAGTTCACGCCGTAGAAACTCTACAACTATCCCCTAACACAGAGAACTATTTTAACTACGCCACCTTAGGCCAGTCAATCCATGGTTTTAAGGCACATTACGCCAGTACAACTGCTTCACATTTGCCACCATGGCGACATAAACGGTATCTGCCGAGTCCCTTCTTGTTTATTCCATTGCGTAATTTACCGGTCTCCCACCGTAAATACTGCCACTGCAGTCACACCACCAAAGTACACCACTAGATTTTTAATAGGGGCTATGGTTCTCCACGGGTAGTTCATGCGTTTTTGGACCTGAATTCACTACAAGTGAACCGTGTCATCATGGAAACTAACTAACACTTCACTCCGTGACGGTTGCTCCTAGTAATTGGCAAATTATTTCGGGCTAAGGAATATTTCCATTGCACCGAATCTCAATAATCAAACAAGTAAAATCACACAAATCTAAGAATTCCTTAAACGGAGTGCTATAACCAAATGCGCATACTACAAATTTATTACAGTACTTTAAGAGGTGTAACTGGCAAATCAAATCAGTCTGAAAGAAATGAAAAATAGACAAGCCAAGATAGATAGATAGATAGATAGATAGATAGATAGATGTGAGTGAATTGGATATTTAATGTAGCTTTAATAGTTTTACAGTCATATATCTACGATGTCTGCAGTGCGGCAGTTTATAACGATCTCTAACACTGGGGCATCATCCCGCAGACATGTAGCATCACATTATCTTGATACCAGACCGACCAGTCCTAACACTAACATCTTAATGCTGTGCGCCAAGCGAGGCAGCTGCTAGTGCCATTTTTATGTCTTTGGTATGACTCGGCCGGGGATCGAACCCGCGACCTCCGGCATCCGAGGGGGACGCTGTAAGATAGATGCATAGATAGATAGTGAAAATAAGATAACTTTGGGAATATTACTTGTGATTGTGAATTAGATCTGACTTACGTTTATTTCGCAAAACACAAACTGTAACACGAATATGGGTTATTCAGATATGCACGAAAATAAAATCAATATACTTACAGTTGTAAACATCCAAGGATAAACAACACTGAAGGACACTTCACTTTGCGGTGAGTAATAGTTAATGGAATATTATCAAATTATTACAATCCAAATAAATGTACATACAAGTATTGCGTAAATAATACCGTAATAAAACAAGTAAAAACAGTGCATACCTTGTATACATTGTTGGATGTGAATAGTGGCATGACAACGTAATAAGCGTAATAAAATTTTAAAAAATAGTTTCTGTACTGAAGTGCTCCAAAAAAAAATTTAAAAAAAAATAAACAATCCGTCGAAATTCATGTACAATTAAAATAACACAAAATTAATCTGCAACAAAATTATTTTAAAAAAACCCACAAAACATAACCTTAAATTTCATGCTGAAATTTCTGTTCTACTTACAAGTCTAATACTATAAAGGGATCTGTTTACCGAGCGAATTCAACCCTAGCGTGAATCTCGCCAGAAGGCACTTTTCTCCCCTTGATTTCCAAGGGCTTCTGTTCGTGACTCAGTTACTGGTATAAACGGTACCAAGTTTAAAGCCCCAGGTGGGCGGAGCTTAAGGTGAACGAAACATTGTATTCAGACAACAAAATTAGCTGTGATTGGTGCATTGTGTAAGAGTTGTACTTTCTGTTAGGCTTTTAAAAAATGTTGAGCCTCCTGGCAACATGTGAGATTATGTTAACTCATATCTAGATCAGATTTTGTATTTTTTATGATTTTTTTTAAAAAATGTGCTACACATGACTGAAAATGTCTCTATGGTGACTAGATAACTCTTACCCCTGTCTACCTGTATAGTTCCAGCAGAGTTATCTCTCTTAAATGCAATGGAGTACCTGGTTCTGTCTTGTCAAATTGACATTCTAACATTGTTCTCGATGACAGTGTGTGACACGCATGCAGAGGTAGGATAGAAAGTATATTTAATTTACAAAACATTAAGCATTGAAGTCTATGGAAACACAATTGGTACCGTGATACCTGCTGTGACAGTGGGGGACATCGGTCGGTTACTTCCCCCTGATATTAAAAGGTGGCGCTTTAGTCAAGAAAGTCCCTTGCAATTAAGTCAAGTAAGTCCCTTGCAATTCCTGTTTACTTCGTCTATGTTCAACTGATACTGACTTTCTGAAAAGTGCTTGTCGTGCCTCAGTGAAAAAGCGAGTGACCTATACTATCCACATTTCCATTAAAAAGGATGGTCAAATTCATTAGTCGCAGTATGAACGTGTTGTTCGTTATGGTGAATACGTTGACTTGGACACGTTTTGACATTCAAAGGTACGTTTTGACTTTAGTACCTTACACCGGTCAAGGTACGTTTAGACTTGGGTGCGTTCTGAGTGTAATTCTCTGGCCAGAGTCGGCCTTCATGTTGGCTTGGAAATCTTGAGGAGTGCCTTCTTTACTCATTGGTCAAAGAATGACCATGTGTAAACCGCTTTATCAATCAGTTTCAGGTCAAATCTCACCAGTCCAACCTGCAACGAATCTGAATTCAATGATCAGAAAGATATATTCCTGCGGAAATAAATACAAAATGGCCCCCAAAACAGCAATATGGTGTGAAGTTCGTAATAAAATATGCTCCAGAGTTCCGACCTGAAGGAGCACATGCAGTTCCACGCAGCTGAAATGACAGTCATGTCTGACGTTTGTCATTAAGTCATTACTGGCTTGAAAGAACACAATAGATTATATGGCAACAAAAAGCCATTCAAGTGTAAAGTTTGTGACACAGTTCAGCCACAGTTCTACAATGATAATCCATACGAGGGTACATACTGGATTGAAACCATTCAAGTGTGAAGTATGGACTAACATGTGGAGTAGGAGTTCAGAGTTGGATGCCCACATGATGATACATATTAAAAAAAGCAACATTCATTTTTGAAGTTTGTGATAAACTGTTTAGAGATAATGCCACAGTGAAGAAGCACACGAGAATAATTTTGGTGGAAAACTATTCAAATGTGAGGTTAGTGATAAAATGTTCTGTGCAAGCATTGAGTTATGGGTGCATTTGAAGATACATACTGGAGAAAAAAAAAGCCCATTCAGTTGTGAAGTTTGCAATAAACTGTTTAGTAGGCATTCAATGTTGAAAGAACACGTGAGGTTACATATTGGATAAGGGTCATTCAATGGTGAAGTTTGCTATAAAATGTGCAGCTATTGTTCTATGATGAAAGAGCACAGGAGGGTACCTACTGGAGAATAAACATTTTTCCAGTGTGAAGTTTATGACAAAATGTTTAGCCACATTTTTCGCATCAATGCTCACAAGAGGTTACATACTAGAGAAAAAGCATTCAAGTGTGAAATTTGCAATAAAATATTCAGCAAGGTTACAACCTGAACAGTCAGATTCGGATACACACTGGAGTAAAACCATTCAAGTGTAAAGTTTGTAATATAATGTTTAGCCAGAGTTCTAGTGTAAATAGACATTTGAAAATGGAGAAAATACATTTATATGCAGTGTTTGTGATAAAATATTTAGAGTGGTGATTCATTGAAACACCTGGGGATACATACTGGAGAGAAACCATTCAAGTGTGAAGTTTAGTAGAACTGATCAGTTCAAGAAGACTAAAATGACACATGCCAGGAAAGCAAACAATCAAACATGCATATGATACAGTTTTGATAAAATGTTTGGGCAGTGTCCTCACACAGTCCACATGAAATATCTGACATGCAGAATGGATGACAAAAGTTACTCCCCCTCCAATGTATAAAGTTGATCTTTTGAACACTTATTTAAGTAGTGTAGTCAGTCCTAGAAATTGTTACTGAATGCACTCAGGAATTGGTTTCCACAGTTTCCAAAATTAATTTGGAAATATGGCTTTAGTAGAAATTATGTCTATGAAAATAATTACTAGAACTACAAAGAGACACTGTACAATGGAACAACATCAATCTATAGTTTTATATGCCTGTTTTGACCATAACATCATGTATGTAGTCCACCTTGACTTCAAATCAGCTGAACAGAAACTATATAATATTATTCTAATATATATATATATATATATATATATATATAACACTACTGAGCATCCATCTCAAGTTTCTTTTTCATTTGATAACTTTTAGTAGACTCTGTGAAGTGAAATAATATTTTATGTTGAGGCATACTTCTATGTCGCAATAATTAAATCAAACTCAGCATTTTTGTCAAAACTGGACAGTAACAGTTGCTACATTCTTTAACGGCACATCAGCACAACCCTGGTTTAACAGTGCCTAGAAATTTAGGTGTCCTGGGAAAGATAAGAAAGAAATAATAAAGGGTAATATCATTAAAATACAAAGTCTGTTCTTTGTTCTATAGATGCATATCCTGATATTTTGACAATTGGAATTTAAATGTGATCCATTTCTAATGCATGGAAAATCCAATGTGTACAGTTTTATGATGTACAATGATTTGATTCAGGGCATTAGTCTTATTTACTCATGCTACTTGAGCATAATTTCCTACTGAGTTTGTGCTCTCCATTGCACATTTACTGTATATGCCTGAGATAGACATTTGCTAGACTACTGTTTACTTCTTATTGGCCAATAATATTGGACCAGTTTAAAATCATTATGAACTGGGCAGAGGTAACAATTCAGTGATGTCACGCATAATTGAGTCAGTGTTAGTTTATGACATGATTGCAGTAATATTTCATCTGTTATCGGCATTTGTTTGATTGTCCATTCAATTATAAGCAATAAGACAAAATTTGAATAAACGATGGATCATGAAGTCAGTTGTCAAGGTTATGTCAATGAAGTTGTCAATCCCAAGCTGGTTTCCAGCGCTGAATATGACATTGAGTTTACGGTAATGAATGGCATATCTTTTTCTTATTTATGAGGGGGGAGGAATGGGATTAAACTGATGATTTTGTAACTTTGTTATCAGCTGTTGGTTTCTTTTCTAACTTGACTAAATCAGTTTCTTGGAGGATTAATTTGTCTAGTGCTAATAGACGCACATTAAATGAGTCATGCAAATATTTCAGTAGTTCATAATCCACTTGTGAAATAAAACCGTAGACTGTAAATTTGTTTGTTACTTTTCTGTGTTCTTCTTTTATGGGCATATATTGGCACATGACCCACCATATAATAATTATAATCAAGATACACATTGCAGAGGCCTTTGAAACTCTATTATTGTAGTAAGAGAATATCAGAAAATATGAGAGAATCCAAATTTTATAGAACTTCTCACTGTGATGCACTCAATTGGAACATCTTTGACCCTCATCCTGGTTCTACTTTTATGTCAGTTTTTGGGTATTCATGTTTACTATGGAAATTATTCAGTCTTGCTATAACATCGAAAGCATAATCATATATATTGTTGTGTTCAGTTTTTGATTTGAATATGTCAAATTATTTACTGGAATTGCAGTGCTCATTTATTTGGAATTATAGTAAATTCAGACAAAGACATATTTGGATAATATTAGTGGGATGTATCAGAAGACTGGTAGCACATAGCTACAATACAGGACACTGGCACATTATCATATTTGAGACAACATGCATATCAACACATTCAGTATTGGAACTTATTTGGAATACCACTGAAATTCAATTGAAACTTTATACATTTGGATTTGTGATAAACCTTTTAGGACTATTTGGGATTTAATTCACAACACAATATGTTCTTTTTGAACATTTACATTGTATTTTGGGGAAATAAGATATTTGTTGAATTTTACAAAACTTGTTGGTTTGGCCTCTTTTCTGTTACTTAGTTTAAGAAAATAGAGTTGTAACATTATATTTATAGTAGTTATGGTATGGTTTAGTGTATTTGCCAAAGATTTATATACTTCCAACTGCAATACCTGTTCCATTGGGTCAAAGTCTTTCAACATAATAAAAGTGTAATCTGACTTGAAAGATTCAAGTCACAGAAGGAATGTAACAGGAACAAGGAACAAATGGGATGGACAGATTGCCTAGTCGCTTTTTTCTTAAAGAACACAGTATATGGTCTCGAAATGTAATCAGAAGAGAAACATTTCAAGTTCAATTTCATTTATTTATTTCACGGTTTTATGCATATAACAATAGTGTACAATCAAACTGAAGAATGTAAGCATTTACTTTTGATCGATCATTCGAGAGACAGATAGATAAAAATAAATATACAAAGAGAGAGAGAGGGAGATACAGATGCAGAGAGAGAGAGAGAGAGAGAGAGAGAGAGATAATAGGATAGATGGATTTTCAAATGTCATTATATTTAGCTAGTAATACATTAATACCTAACGGAATCTAATTCAAATGTCCACACAAAAACTAAAACGATTGACTGAAGGAGGGTTGCATGGATATAGCAATGGTGTACAAACAAACTGACGATTTTAAGCACTTTCGTTCGATTATCAATGAGGAATCCGAGAGAGAGAGAGAGAGAGAGAGAGACAGAGAGAGAGAGAGTAAGATGGGATTAATTGTTTTTTCAAATATGTTCATATTTCGCTAGAAATACATTAAAACATGATGAAATCTAACCAAAAGATCCACACACACACACACACACACACACACACACACATACACATACACACAAAAAAAAACCAAAAGCGATTGATGACTGAAGGAGGGAAGGTGAAATCGTGATTTGACAATCAGTCATAATGCCCTCTTCTCCACCAGTTTGTACGTTAGATTAATTCTTTATAAAGCGGGTACAATACAATCGGACGGAATAAATCCACCCATATTCTTTCTTGTGATCCTTGACCTTCTCCGTCCATACACCATTCCCATGGAGTTGGGAGGTGTCAGCTGCTCCACAAAGTCGCCTAGGGATAGATAGATAGATAGATAGATTAAAAGAAAGATATTTACTTCGTTAGCAACTTTTAACAATTTTGGTAAAACATAGTGATCGCAGCATAATAGCGACATTAAGAAAAAATTGCTATTTCCCATTGGCGAAAAGATTTTCAGAGAATATAGTTTCAGTGACATTCTTTAAAGCTTCTGCTAGCTAAATTGTTATAATTTCAAGTTGATGTATGTGTTGCTGCAGAATGTGTAATGATAATAAATTCGATAATATAATATAAACGACAGTTAGGGATACTTTAAGTGAACTGACCCGTATGGGAAGTAATGTATGGTGTACTATGACCGATCTTCTGCAGGAAATAGTGAATTTTCAATATTTCGTTAAGGAAAAGTAAAAGAAAGAGTAAATAGAAATAGGAAACTGTTAATATCTTCACCTGGTTTGATATTCATTTCCAGACATTCCATCTTTTTATGCTCATTAATAGCCACAGCCTTTACAAGTCGATTCAGTCTTCTCTCACCTAAAAGAAATGGTTGATTCAATGAAAGAAAGGTAACAGGTTGTAAAGTACATTGGACGTATCTATCACATAGGATGTAGTTCATTTAATTTTTTTTTTTTTTTTTTTTTTATAGCTTTTTGGATGTTTTCAATAGAGAGAAATAGCCTAAACAGAAATATCTAAAACTTGAACGTATTTACACATCGTTATTGATATTTGTTTTGTCCCTATAAGTACCAATCCCGTGTTCAAGGAGTAATATCTCCAAGTCCCATAATATAAACAATCCCGTGCTCGAGGAGTAAGATCGATGTAATTTTGCAATACTTTACAGACCTTATTTAATTAATTGATCGTCGACTCCGTCCTTGTGTCAGTCCAACATAAACACATAGCAATTAACAATGTCCCGCTATTATTAAGGTTGAACGACTTGATTGTATTACTCTAGTTTGAATGAGACTGTAATTTAGTGTATTTTAGGTGCTGGATATTTGTATTATTTTCGTTACGAATATCAACGTATAAAGTGTATTTATACTATTTGTAGCTAAAAGTACTGGTTCATACAATTCTAAAAGAATGAATTCAACCTACCACAGCTGTCAACTGGGGTCAAATGCTTATCGTCTTCTCCTTCCTTTTCTTCTTTATGTTCATCTTCTGGAATAAAATGCAGGTGATGCTTTGTACTAGCTATATTGCACATTTTTATTTACATCTCAGGTTGTTTCATCAATATTATTTTCACGAGAAAGAGCGTAGAAGCTAATAACAATTTCTGTAAGTCTAGTTTTCGTAAACGGAAACAATTACAATAAACGTAGATAATTCCATTTTGGACAAGGGTTGAATTTTGTTACGGGGGTTTTAACTTCACAGCAGCATCAAGTCTCATGCATTTATAAAACATCTCTTCCAGATTTTATTTCAACACGTCGTATTTGTACATAACGTTGTAAGCATTGGAACTCACCATTGGAACAGAATGGGTTATATAGTTTATCGTAACTATCGGCTGGGGTTATTTGCTTGTTCCCTTCGAGGTCCTCCTGTTCTTCACCATTTTCGTTTCCTGAAAGATATTTTGACAAATAAAAATAGGAAATGTACATTACCAAAATAACAATAGTTACAACATCAACAAATGTAAATGTATATTTTTGTTATAAATATAGTATCATAACAACAATATCAAGTCTTAAGAATTTAGGAATTATGTTCTCGTCATAATTTATTTAAACACATAACGTTTGTGTTAGCTATGTAATGGTATTGTTCGCTTCTATTTCCTTTTGTCTTCACCATTTTTATCTGCTGAAAGATATTGTGGCAGATAACAGAAGCAAATATTCATTGAGAATACAAAACCAACTACAACTAAAAGAAGAGATAATTACGATATGTAAAATGGACAATTTTGGAAAGGGCATTTATCGTAACAGCCACATCAAGTCTTTTGAACTTATCAATTATGTTTTAACTTATAATTGGCATAAACTGTTTATGGTTAAGGATACACTTTTAGATACTTAACTTACCATTAGAGCAGAAGGGATTATATAGTCTATCGTAACTATCTGCTGGGGTAAGGAGACTGTCATCCTCTACCTCATTCTTTTCTTCTCCATGTTCATCTGCTGAAAGTAAACATACATTGTGAAAACAATATCATATTCTTGAGTCATTAGTTCGTTTAATTATACTTTATTCGTATCTGAGCAGGATTTCGGCGTAAAAGCGCTTACTCTGCCCCCCCCCCCCTTCCACCCCGCACCAAAAATTAACCATTGTACATATCGTAATTATCTTTTGTTTTAGGTGTGGTTGGTTTTGTATTCACAGTGAATATTTACTACTGTTATGTGCCACAATACCACCATTGATTCTCTAAAACAAACCTAGGAACTTCCTCCAACAGATACAGCCTTATTTTGTTTATTAGTTCAATAAACAAAATAAGATTGTATCAGTTGGAGGAAGTTCCTAGGTTTGTGTTGGATAATCAATCACAAAAAGTATTCGTTTCAACAAACATTTTGGTTAACATTTACTAATTTTGAAATAATCTACAAAGAACTGATATTTGTGCGCCGAACGATGGAAGTAAAATATCATATCGATGTGACCAAGAACATTTATCCCAACTCGGGAAAATGATCGAGTACATTCAGCGAGAGAACATTTGTCCCAACTCAGGAAAATAATCGAGTACATATAGCAAGACTAAGAAAACTGTAAAGCTAATTAGAATCCCAACTTCACAACTTTTCGTGGTTTGAAACTGTCCAGCTGTTACAGGGCTATTCAACTTCGCAAATCCGCTACTCAACTTATTTCATACAATTTTGCGAACAAGCAAATTCGTGAACATTAACAGCACATGAATAAACGTATGTTTATATTATTCAGCCAAAATATTGTATCGTGCTTGAATTTTATTTATAAGTTTATGCGTTAGTGTAATTATTTATATATTTGTCATATTCATGTCAATATCTCCCGTTTTCTTACGAATGTTGATCAAAAATGCACTTACCATTTACACAGAAAGGATTGTACAGAAGATCATAACTATCAGCTGGAGTCATAGGCTTATTCTCCTCTTTATTTCCTTCTCCAACTTCATCTTCTGTAATATATTTTGGAACCTTATTATTTCGATTTAAAAATTATCAACAGAAACATTTTAAGTGTTCCCTTAAACACAAACGCTTTCTGAAAAAACATACACAGAGACTATATATATATATATATATATATATATATATATATATATATATATATATATATATATATGGGAAGCTGTATGACAGTATCTTCTATCACATTTGTATAATTGGAAGTCAGTAAGACTTTGCGATAGCGGCATTGCAGCAACTTGCATAGTTCCATCACACGTTTTACTGAAATAATCTTTGGTGTAGTTAAGTCATCTCCAGCTTTCCATGTCATCTTGGGATAAGATAAACAATAACACAACCACGATGAACATGAGGCATGAGTTAAAGCCAAGTCTATGAAACTGCGTTCGTGTATTTGGTAAATGGAATCTCCAAAACCTATTTAATACGATGATATCCCTCTCCGTCTGTCTGTCCATCCCTCACCCTATGCCCTCTCCTCTTGTATCTCTCTTTCTAATAATAAAGATCACTAAGTAAACGCATACTTCTTTCATAGAAAGGATTGTGAAGGACATCATAGATGTCCAATGATCACTTATGGCCATTTGTCTTGTTTGTGTGACAGTATACAGTTCTCATTTTCGTAGCAACATCTTGATCTCAATGCATGGATCAAAGTGCCGGTGTAATAATGGTCAAATATATGCTGAAAAGAGTGCATTCAGTTGTTGTAATGTGGCAAAGACATGTACAACGTGAAGTTGAACTATGAAATCACAAACAAAGAAAATGACAAGAAAAAAGGTTTTTCCACCGTGAAAAACAAAGTCTAATTTAAAACATACAAAATATTTGTATAATTCCAGCTCTTGTAAAAGGTCAAAGCAAGCACATCTGAAGCATTATAAGACGGGCGAATTGGCTGCATCAATTAATCGCCTCTTACGACGCAAAGGAGGATGCCACTGCAGTATTCTACATTTCCGAACCTGCAGGGTGCTAGTGACAGTGGTCATGTTTCAAAAGAGTCTGTCAGCATAAAACATAAAATATAGGATGTGTGCAGGAAATTCATTGACTTTTTTCACTCCATATCTAAAATTTACGTAGTTCTATATTATCCAGATTGAGTTGATGCTCCGTTAAACCCTGTATACATACATGCATATATACAAACATACTCATTTTGCATAATTCCAAACTAACCTGTAATGATACTTTCTACAACAGGCCGATAGCCAAGTAGCTCCTCGATATCCATAGTTCCTTGGAATTCCTAGAAATAATTAAAGAAACCTTGAACATTATTTATGACAGATTATATATATATATATATATATATATATATATATGTGTGTGTGTGTGTGTGTGTGTGTGTGTGTGTGTGTGTGTGATTAAGTTTTCTAGAAGCGACAGAGAGATCAAAATAGTCATTCTTGAAAATCAAAGACACGCAAATACATATCCTCGATATCTATTCAGATATCCACGAAATCTCCACACATACCTCGAAATAGACGCATGTCCCCAGCAAGATCTAACCTCTTGACATATATGCACTGTATATGTGACACCATCTTCGCTAGCCAAAGTTCCGATATGAAAATCCTATCTACACCTTGGCGTTTCGAGCAGATATTTCTGTGCTTCGGGTCTGTGAATTTCATTGGATGCGGTGGCTTGCCGCTGGATCCAATCAAAGTTAAGTTGTTTAAATTTGAATACTGTTCCTACGTGATCGAAACAATGGGAACGCACAACTTAAATGGACTGAAAAATAAGCAATTTTCCACTGCCGGTCCGTGTTTGTACGAATATTTTTCACTCACATACACCTATAATGGCTTCTCTGTGGCACGTAGAGATACTTTCGATGTTAAACTTAGCAAAGTATCCTTTTAAGTCAATTGTCTCCACCATGTTTGGCCGATTACAATGCATCGGTGTTACACGCTGTTGGTTAATTGGCATTATATACTAAGGAAGGGAATCCAATAGATGTCTGTAGGAGAAAGCACTAAAATATCTCTTCGATCCGCCAAGGTGTAGATAGGGTTATCGTATCGGAACCTTGGTTAGCGAAGACGATGTGACGCACGATTGACACTGGAATCGATGTTCATGTACAAGGCATAGTGTTAAGATAGTGAAACTGTAATGCGCTTGTTTCTCAGCTATCCGTCTTTAAGTCGATCCCCAGTATATGAAGCAGTAAATAATCATCAATCCATTGTCCGTGATTTTCTGTCGACTCAACAGTCACTTCAGCTAAAGAGACCATCCTACGGAAACATATATCTGAGAAAGACATGGCTTGGAAATTTGAACACGATACACGCAATAAATGCGACAATCGTAGGACGCGGCACGATTAAATGTAGAACACGTGTTTCTAAGACGCATACGAATGTCATGTGTTCTTATAACCATTTAATTGAAGAAGATAACACACGAATGAGACTTTAATCTCAATGACTTTTTCCTCAACATCACTAGCAAACGTTTCTCTGACACTAGCACTTATTTATCTACCCAAGAAGGTTGAAGGTTCGTAGAGAAGATGAGACTTTCCTAAATGGCATTTACCTGATATGCTGGTATATGGAGGCTTTCCTTGTTGAATTCTGATAGAATCTTGACCAACTTTTCAGAATCAACTTTTCTGAGCAGGGATTGTCCTGCATTAATCACGTTCCTGGAAAAGACATGAAAATAATCTACATAATATTGACATGTATGTGAATATGTGTGTATGTTGAGCTCTCATCATTCAGGACATTAAGTATAGCTCTATATTCCTGGCAGAAAACTAGTTTAAGGCTTCCAGAACCAGAAATATATGCCTCTTACAAAGGGTAGGATATTTTTGCAGGACTTCTCTTTACTGATTGTTCTATCTTCGTTTGCTTAAAACTGGATAGATAAAAATGAAAAATGAAAGTGTTATGTTTCTGGATTTAACCGAACAATCCTACTAGATGTATGTGGTCCTCTCTGAATAAAACTATATTATTTTGTTTTCTCTCCTACCATTTCACCTCTTTCCTGTTAATGTTTTATATGACATTCTAGTGTGTGCATTTGAGAGAGAGAGAGAGAGAGAGAGAGAGAGAGAGAGAGAGAGAGAGAGAGTATACTTGGAGGTGGAGGTGAAGAAATAATACGTTTCATGACCTAATGCAGATAATTCACGGATAAATGAAGAGATGGATTAACAGACATGTAGATAGAAGAATATATCAATTTATTAAACGTGTGAAGTAGGGATCGATGTACGAACATGCGTATATATACTTTACCTTGTATCACCAGTGGAATTTTCTGCATGTTGTGACATACAGGTAGACCAACTGTCTACGAAGGATTTGACCCTTTTGTCAGCAATCTCAGTGGCGACTCCCTCATATTCCATGGAGAGCTGGAATATATATTATTCGTAAAAGCAGATGCCGCTCTATGGAATGAGCTACCAAATAACTTTAGACAACAAGCGAACTTTAATTCATTTAGAGTTTTAATTCGATCCTGGAATGGTAAAGGCTATAAATGTAATAGCTGTAAATAATGCTCCTCCTTCCGCCATGATGACAGCTAATGTTTGTGTTAGCGTTATTTGTTTATCTCTCCTTGTCTTATTTGCTACTCAAGCGCCTTAATGTTAGTTCCTTTCCTTTTAAGTGAGGCGTAAGCTGCATCACAGCATATTTTTAGTCTTCATTTGGAGCTTCTGAATTTATTTTAAATTTACATTGGGACCAATTATTTTATATATTTATTTCTAAATTGTGTTTTTTAAATTTATCCATCTGCTAAATTCATCATTATTCACTGAACTTTAAAACGCTTTGCCTGCTCATGTCTCAATTCATGCAGTGTGTGTTTTGTCCAATTTGTATTTATGTATTATGATGTGTTTGCATATCTTGCTAATCACGCTTGTTGTAATGCCTCATTTGTTTTACGTAATGTCGGTAAATAGATTTTTCTTTTTAATCATGCCGACGTTAAATAAATCTTATCTTACTCTCATTATTAAAAGTATGCAACAACGAATTGTCGTGTTTTATGGTATTTCTTAAGACAGAAAAGTTTCGAGGTGAATGTGAAAGCGTTATATCTGTAAAATATTATACAATCCTCAGTTAGTAGTAAATATATGCTTACTGAGGCAATGTTAACCGCTTGAGTTGTCTCCTCCTTTAAAAGTTTAATGTATCCATCCGAGTTCCTCTTCGCCACTTTCCTGGCTTTCTTTACTTTCCTCTTGCTAAACCAAGACGCGTTCTCTTCCAAAACCAATTTTTCTAATCTGACCATTGATCTTTTGTAGACCTAGAAATGAGGGAGAAAAAAATATTACTATCATATGATCGACAGATGGACAAGAATTCTTTTGACCTACACATAAAGATAATAATCCCAACTAATGACATAAAAAATAAAAGAAAAAAAAAACTGAATTGCAACGTGAAATTAGCCGTAATACATCTGGAAACTAACCGAAACTGCATGACGCTAAGAATTTAACATTATGTGGTCACTTACAAACCATGCGATATGAATAATGTCCATGCGACATGAACAATATCAAGAGACGTTCTACCATCAAATGAAAAACCATCTGTCACAGGAATCATGTAATAAAAGAGAATGTTAAAGAGTAATAACTTTATATTGAATTTACGGCGAGCGGTTGAAAATGATTCAACATGTTTCATAATTTGAATATTATTCCGCGTGGCACCAACAATATAACGGGGGCTGTCAGTATGACTATAGGCTGTTTTGTATTTTTCTGCCTAAATGTTTTATGTTCGTTTTGGACAGTGTGATGCAATGTTTTGGTTTTGCCACATGTTCGGTTGCATTTGATGAACATCCAGCAATGTTACTCATTTCTTAAGTTGGCATTTGGAAAATTCTATGTAGGAAAAATAGATCCTATTTCGACAGATGTAGCCACTCCTGTGCGTTTCTGTGATAGCTACCCTATCTTTTCCAATGATCGTTTGGCTGCCAATTGGTCAAACGGACGCCATATTGTTGACAGTAATAGTAAAATAAAAGTGGCTGGGCAAGGAAAATCACCATGATGGTGGCCATTCTATAATGTGAAGACTGAGGAAGGATTTAATGGGTTTTTCTGGACCAATTCAGAGAGGGGCTAATGTGTTGACATACCAAGTATAACCAACCGCAAGCACTGTATATAAATGATACCAACTATGTGATAAATCTATTTATGACACTTCTATGTTGTTAATTAGGTAAATACATCTATTTCGTATTTTTACTCTAAATCAGGAAATAAAAACAATTTAGACCTTTGCATCGATGAATTAAATTTTGTGAACCAGCAAAACTATCATATTGATCAACGCGAGCGCATAAGATGAGGTTACTGTTTCATAACGCTTCTTATTGAATTGAATAAAGATATTTATTAACATTATACAAACGACTACAAAAAATGACGTTTTCGGTTGAGCACCAGTCTGTATTCAATGAATATAGTAGTATATAATCTCTGCGGACTAAATTTACTGTACCTTCTGTCCTTTTTCAACTCTATTACAGAAACGTTTGTATGGGTTCAGCATCTCCTGGAAGGACGTTTCGTATTTTCTTAAGATGAAGTTTTCATCATCAGCTTTTCTCTCACTGTAAATTAATAGGATATAAAAGTGTATTAGCAAATATATTTACTCTATACCAGTTAAGGACTAAGATACAGGCATTGCTTTTCCAAATACCCAATCTCTCCGAACAGATGTTGAAATGTCTTGACACACTTTAGGTACCGAACAGATGTTGAAATGTCTTGACACACTTTAGGTACTGTACCACAATAAAACCACACTATTCGCCGATTTTCGCGATTGAAACAGTAAGTGGACCCTGGGACGCTCGTTCACAGCCTTACATTTACTTAACAAGACGTACAGTTCAAAGGATACCTAACAAAGTATTGTGATATTGTATGGAAAATAATTATATAACATACAATATAGCCACAACGAAAATCAATACTACTACTGCTACTACTTCTACTACTACTACTACTACTACTACTACTACTACTATAATAATAATAATAAGAATAATAATAATAATCATCATCATCATCATCATCATAATAATAATAACAATAATAATGGTAATATAAATATCGTCATCATTATCATGATAATCGCGACATTCGTTAAATGCTAGAAGGTAATTATGGAAGTAACCAAGAAAATAGTTAGGCTTCAAGTTTTAATGAACCCACCTTTATCCCTAATATAAGGAATCTAAAACATGAAGATCAACATTCCGATTCAACCCACCATTATTTGACTTCTTTTCTTTTACTTAAGGTACTTTTGTAGGGTTCCCAACATGGTTATGGTCATGAGCTATTGAGTTTCATACTCAGGCTCAAATGCCCTGGCGTCAATTTCCAAGCGGGTACGGGCTGAATGGTCGGAAATGTGTTCATTTTGGAACACCCTTGTCCTTTACCAGCACATGCAAGAGTAAATCTATGCCATTTAACTCGCTCGCATTGGAAAGAGACGATGACGTTTTTAATCTGGTTTGAATTGGTGCAAGGGGGTTCAGAATCTACCATTTGCACACTACGATACTTAACAATTTTACTCACTTGAGAAGGAGTTTGACAGCCTCTTCATATGAACATGATGATTCGCGAGCAAAACGGGTCCTTTCTTCCATCTTTGCCACTTCCATTCGCAGAGCAGATTCTATCTGAATTATACCTACAAACCGATAAAGAGCTTACGAATTTATATTTCTCACTGTAGTAGACTGAAGTTTGACATTTTGTGGGACGAGATTGTCAATGGATTGAGGAAGTAACGACGGAGAGATCGGCAAACTGAATTACTGTTTCGAAGTGAGAGTGAGATCGATGGAACGATACACTGTTTATTTGTTTGCATGTTTAATTCAAGCAATATTTATTCCTTTCGTAACATCTTTGAAGCTGATGGATCGATGGATCGGTAACTAGATTTTTTAAAAATTACTTTAAAGATAAAGTATTTGGTGTTACAGTACATAAGCACAAAGAGTTTCTTAGCAATAAACGGTGTACCATCTAGCGTGGAAAATCGGTGCTATCTGCCTTAATCCTTTCCGCCATTGAATATGGTCAAAGGATTATCTATCACTAAAGAACAAATGCAATGAAGGCAACCCCACCCAACCTCCTTTTGTTAATGAATATCGTCAAGGAAATAACTCTTATTAAAGAAGACAACAGCAAACATGGAGACATGTAGGAAAATTACCATCAATGTTGTGTTGTCTCAGGATATAAAGTTTATCAGACACGTTCTCACACCATTTCTCCGCCTTTTCGGCAAACTCTCTTTCCAGCTGGGCACGAACTTGCATCACAGACAACCAGAATGGAACGTCTCTGAAGAAAAGAGAAGCACCACTCATTTGCTCTGTTGTAATTTTAATAGCTTAAGCTGACACAATAAATACCGTGATTCATGCAGCGATATGCCTAACACAAAGAAGGAAAGATATTGGCTGCTAATGTTATTAAGGTACCAAACAGTCCACTAAAATAACTGACTGAATTGCTAACTAGATGCTAACTAAGTGATTAACTGAGTGGATGCATGGACTGGCCTGCAGATTTCCTGACAGGGTGCATGGACTGACTGACTGACTATTGACTGATAACTCAACTGACTACATGCCAGCGAATATGCCTGGATGACATACAGTATGCGTGCCCAAACCAACTGGCTAAATAAATAAATAAATAAATAAATAAATAAAGGATAGAATAGAAGGACTGGACAGAAATCGCTTAATGTGTGATTTTAATCAATCAGATAGATTGCAGCTTACAATACATGTACCTTAAAACTTATTTTACTTGTTAAGTACCCATTTCACTGCTAGAAAACTATGAAGGCAACTAAATGACTAGTTTCCCAACTCGCCAACTAAGTAGATATAGAATCTACAGAGCTGCTTGAGAACTAGTGACATTATACAACCTATCTCGATGGACTTTCGACCCATTCCCAACTTTTATTTTGCAACACATTTAGATATTCACCGCATACGAATTAAGTTTATGGTCATGTCAACTCGGATATGAACTCACTGGAAGAATGCCAGTCTCTTTCACGACAGCCTTAAGCATGGAGACACTTTTAGTAAATTTTAGTTTAATAGTCCAACTTTATACGAGAAGCTGTAGCCGAAACTGACATCGCAAACTATGTTGTCCTTTGATCGTTTAAGGATAGATTCAAAACAAAGCAAGGCATTAAAAACAAAGGAAAAGTGTCAACGGTACTTACGATAATACACCGTAGCTATTCCCAAGTCCATTAAAAAGCTTTAGATGTACCATTTTATCGAAATTTAACACTGTCTGAAGCAACGCATGTTAAATACGAGAATGGCGCTAGACTAACACTGACAACGTCCCATGTCAATCAGCAGATGACGTCGAGAATGGAATGACGTCAGCTGATGCTTAGGATCTCGAAGTTCTTTAGAATAGACACTATGAAAGCTTTTTACTGCGGCATTTCTGAACTTTCCGCGGTATACTGCAATTATATTAGGGACCAACAATTCAATGTTCTTGGGCAGGGGCCTGACACTTTGTCATTTAATTTCCGTCTGTTAATACTGGAAATTGTCTTGTTCTCATTATAGCAAAATAACACTATATTACATCCCTGATATTACCTTTTTGAAAAAAAATTATTAATTATCTTGAGTTAAAAGAAACGAAAACATATCAACTCATGCAGTCCCGCCGCCAAAACTGAAATGACCAGTAGACGAATTTGCTATACGTATGTCAGTTGCTGAGTAAGTTGAAATCTTAAAGCAGTAAATAAAAAGGAATAATTAAGTTAACGTTGCGGCAAATACCGTTAAACACACCTTCTGACATTAGAGAACTTATTGATAAAAATAGGAACCGTTGATAATGAAGTATACAATTTATTAGCTACACTATTGATATAGGCAGAAAAAAACTTTTCAGTTGGATGCCAACCCCGGACCAAATATGTGTCAGAGAGGGCAAGTAAACACAAAACACACTTTCTCGGCAACCTAGAAAATATTGAGTAGACTTGAAAAAAATATGTAACGTTCAAACAAATGCGCTCCTGAAAATATCAGGATCATTCAAAGTAATACAAAGAAAGCGTAAACTTAAGACATTCACATACACTAGTAAATAACTGAAATATGGCATATGGGCGTTTTTCTTCTCTTTTTGTTATTTTGTTTCCGTTCCTTTTTGATCCGAATTTTTCTGGAAATTAGATATCGCCCGATTATGTTTCACATCATTCCATTTGTCACCGCGTTGACATACTTGACACGTGTCAAACATGTGATTAAAGGATCATGCATTTTAAACATTGGTGACATATATAACCGTTTTATAAAAAGATAATTATTTCAAACTTTTTCTCACCAATAATGAAAGGACGCGTTAATATTGATAGTTCCGTATATCTGGTATCTTTTCTACAATGATCGAAGAAAAGCAGTCTAAAACCAGCCATTCCTATTTACATCTTACCCAAAGTAGTATCTTTAATAATGTAACAACATCTTGGCCTTAGAAATTTCCTTTGATATTGAGAACCCTTTCAATAATCTAATGTTGAATAACTTATGATAGTACTGTTACAAGCCAGGGGTATTTGCTTGACCGAGCGGTGTCAAACCCTCGCGCGATTCGCGCTAGAAGTCATAAGTTTACCCCACATTTCCAAAGACTTCTATACAACTTCAGTTGTAAATTAGAAATCCCGACGTGTCTATTCTAGACAGAAATTTTACTCTAATCAATGCAAGACCACAGGTCTCCCAACTTGTCAAATATCTATCAACCGCACATCTGCATAGTCCCTCTTCATCAACTTTCCGTACCGTCAGCAGTTCACGCCGTAGAAACTCTACAACTATCCCCTAACACAGGAACTATTTTAACTACGCCACCTTAGGCCAGTCAATCCATGGTTTTAAGGCACATTACGCCAGTACAACTGCTTCACATTTGCCACCATGGCGACATAAACGGTATCTGCCGAGTCCCTTCTTGTTTATTCCATTGCGTAATTTACCGGTCTCCCACCGTAAATACTGCCACTGCAGTCACACCACCAAAGTACACCACTAGATTTTTAATAGGGGCTATGGTTCTCTATGGACAGTTCATGCGCTTTTGGACCTGAATTCACTACAAGTGAACCGTGTCATCATGGAAACTCACTAACACTTCACTCCGTGACGGTTGCTCCTAGTAATTGGCAAATTATTTCGGGCTAAGGAATATTTCCATTGCACCGAATCTCAATAATCAAACAAGTAAAATCACACAAATCTAAGAATTCCTTAAACGGAGTGCTATAACCAAATGCGCATACTACAAATTTATTACAGTACTTTAAGAGGTGTAACTGGCAAATCAAATCAGTCTGAAAGAAATGAAAAATAGACAAGCCAAGATAGATAGATAGATAGATAGATAGATAGATAGTGAGATGAATTGGATATTTAATGTAGCTTTAATAGTTTTACAGTCATATATCTACGATGTCTGCAGTGCGGCAGTTTATAACGATCTCTAACACTGGGGCATCATCCCGCAGACATGTAGCATCACATTATCTTGATACCAGACCGACCAGTCCTAACACTAACATCTTAATGCTGAGCGCCAAGCGAGGCAGCTGCTAGTGCCATTTTTATGTCTTTGGTATGACTCGGCCGGGGATCGAACCCGCGACCTCCGGCATCCGATGGGGACGCTCTAAGATAGATGCATAGATAGATAGTGAAAATAAGATAACTTTGGGAATATTACTTGTGATTGTGAATTAGATCTGACTTACGTAAAAGGCAAATTCAAATCGAAACATATATTGCATCCAACAGAAAACGTGTTTATTTCGCAAAACACAAACTGTAACACGAATATGGGTTATTCAGATATGCACGAAAATAAAATCAATATACTTACAGTTGTAAACATCCAAGGATAAACAACACTGAAGGACACTTCACTTTGCGGTGAGTAATAGTTAATGGAACATTATCAAATTATTACAATCCAAATAAATGTACATACAAGTATTGCGTAAATAATACCGTAATAAAACAAGTAAAAACAGTGCATACCTTGTATACATTGTTGGATGTGAATAGTGGCATGACAACGTAATAAGCGTAATAAAATTTTAAAAAATAGTTTCTGTACTGAAGTGCTCCAAAAAAAAATTTAAAAAAAAATAAACAATCCGTCGAAATCCATGTACAATTAAAATAACACAAAATTAATCTGCAACAAAATTATTTAAAAAAACCCCACAAAACATAACCTTAAATTTCATGCTGAAATTTCTGTTCTACTTACAAGTCTAATACTATAAAGGGGTCTGTTTACCGAGCGAATTCAACCCTAGCGTGAATCTCGCCAGAAGGCACTTTTCTCCCCTTGATTTCCAAGGGCTTCTGTTCGTGACTCAGTTACTGGTATAAACGGTACCAAGTTTAAAGCCCCAGGTGGGCGGAGCTTAAGGTCAACGAAACATTGTATTCAGAAATAAACAACAAAATTAGCTGTGATTGGTGCATTGTGTAAGAGTTGTACTTTCTGTTAGGCTTTTAAAAAATGTTGAGCCTCCTGGCAACATGTGAGATTATGTTAACTCATATCTAGATCAGATTTTGTATTTTTTATGATTTTTTTTTTAAATGTGCTACACATGACTGAAAATGTCTCTATTGTGACTAGATAACTCTTACCCCTGTCTACCTGTATAGTTCCAGCAGAGTTATCTCTCTTAAATGCAATGGAGTACCTGGTTCTGTCTTGTCAAATTGACATTCGAACATTGTTCTCGATGACAGTGTGTGACACGCATGCAGAGGTAGGATAGAAAGTATATTTAATTTACAAAACATTAAGCATTGAAGTCTATGGAAACACAATTGGTACCGTGATACCTGCTGTGACAATGGGGGACATCGGTCGGTTACTTCCCCCTGATATTAAAAGGTGGCGCTTTAGTCAAGAAAGTCCCTTGCAATTAAGTCAAGTAAGTCCCTTGCAATTCCTGTTTACTTCGTCTATGTTCAACTGATACTGACTTTCTGAAAAGTGCTTGTCGTGCCTCAGTGAAAAGGCGAGTGACCTATACTATCCACATTTCCATTAAAAAGGATGGTCAAATATATTAGTCGCAGTATGAACGTGTTGTTCGTTATGGTGAGTACGTTGACTTGGGCACGTTTTGACATTCAAAGGTACGTTTTGACTTTAGTACCTTACACCGGTCAAGGTACGTTTAGACTTGGGTGCGTTCTGAGTGTAATTCTCTGGCCAGAGTCGGCCTTCATGTTGGCTTGGAAATCTTGACGAGTGCTTTCTTTACTCACTGGTCAAAGAATGACCATGTGTAAACCGCTTTATCAATCAGTTTCAGGTCAAATCTCACCAGTCCAACCTGCAACGAATCTGAATTCAATGATCAGAAAGATATATTCCTGCGGAAATAAATACAAAATGGCCCCCAAAACAGCAATATGATGTGAAGTTCGTAATAAAATATGCTCCAGAGTTCCGACCTGAAGGAGCACATGCAGTTCCACGCAGCTGAAATGACAGTCATGTCTGACGTTTGTCATTAAGTCATTACTGGCTTGAAAGAACACAATAGATTATATGGCAACAAAAAGCCATTCAAGTGTAAAGTTTGTGACACAGTTCAGCCACAGTTCTACAATGATAATCCATACGAGGGTACATACTGGATTGAAACCATTCAAGTGTGAAGTATGGACTAACATGTGGAGTAGGAGTTCAGAGTTGGATGCCCACATGATGATACATATTAAAAAAAGCAACATTCATTTTTGAAGTTTGTGATAAACTGTTTAGAGATAATGCCACAGTGAAGAAGCACACGAGAATACATTTTGGTGGAAAACCATTCAAATGTGAGGTTAGTGATAAAATGTTCTGTGCAAGCATTGAGTTATGGGTGCATTTGAAGATACATACTGGAGAAAAAAAAAGCCCATTCAGTTGTGAAGTTTGCAATAAACTGTTTAGTAGGCATTCAATGTTGAAAGAACACGTGAGGTTACATATTGGATAAGGGTCATTCAATGGTGAAGTTTGCTATAAAATATGCAGCTATTGTTCTATGATGAAAGAGCACAGGAGGGTACCTACTGGAGAATAAACATTTTTCCAGTGTGAAGTTTATGACAAAATGTTTAGCCACAGTTTTCGCATCAATGCTCACAAGAGGTTACATACTAGAGAAAAAGCATTCAAGTGTGAAATTTGCAATAAAATATTCAGCAAGGTTACAACCTGAACAGGCACATTCGGATACACACTGGAGTAAAACCATTCAAGTGTAAAGTTTGTAATATAATGTTTAGCCAGAGTACTAGTGTAAATAGACATTTGAAAATGGAGAAAATACATTTATATGCAGTGTTTGTGATAAAATATTTAGAGTGGTGATTTTTTGAGACACATGGGGATACATACTAGAGAGAAACCATTCAATTGTGAAGTTTAGTAGAACTGATCAGTTCAAGAAGACTAAAATGACACATGCCAGGAAAGCAAACAAACAAACATGCATATGATACAGTTTTGATAAAATGTTTGGGCAGTGTCCTCACACAGTCCATATGAAATATCTGACATGCAGAATGGATGACAAAAGTTACTCCCCCTCCAATATATAAAGTTGATCTTTTGAACACTTATTTAAGTAGTGTAGTCAGTCCTAGAAATTGTTACTGAATGCACTCAGGAATTGGTTTCCACAGTTTCCAAAATTAATTTGGAAATATGGCTTTAGTAGAAATTATGTCTATGAAAATAATTACTAGAACTACAAAGAGACACTGTGCAATGGAACAACATCAATCTATAGTTTTATATGCCTGTTTTAACCATAACATCATGTATGTAGTCCACCTTGACTTCAAATCAGCTGAACAGAAACTATATAATATTATTCTAATATATATATATATATATATATATATATATATATATATATATACACTACTGAGCATCCATCTCAAGTTTCTTTTTCATTTGATAACTTTTAGTAGACTCTGTGAAGTGAAATAATATTTTATGTTGAGGCATACTTCTATGTCGCAATAATTAAATCAAACTCAGCATTTTTGTCAAAACTGGACAGTAACAGTTGCAACATTCTTTAACGGCACATCAGCACAACCCTGGTTTAACAGTGCCTAGATATTTAGGTGTCCTGGGAAAGATAAGAAAGAAATAATAAAGGGTAATATCATTAAAATACAAAGTCTGTTCTTTGTTCTATAGATGCATATCCTGATATTTTGACAATTGGAATTTAAATGTGATCCATTTCTAATGCATGGAAAATCCAATGTGTACAGTTTTATGATGTACAATGATTTGATTCAGGGCATTAGTCTTATTTACTCATGCTACTTGAGCATAATTTCCTACTGAGTTTGTGCTCCCCATTGCACATTTACTATATATGCCTGTGATAGACATTTGCTAGACTACTGTTTACTTCTTATTGGCCAATAATATTGGACCAGTTTAAAATCATTATGAACTGGGCAGAGGTAACAGTTCAGTGATGTCACGCATAATTGAGTCAATGTTAGTTTATGACATGATTGCAGTAATATTTCATCTGTTATCGGCATTTGTTTGATTGTCCATTAAATTATAAGCAATTAGACAAAATTTGAATATACGATGGATCATGAAGTCAGTTGTCAAGGTTATGTCAATGAAGTTGTCAATCCCAAGCTGGTTTCCAGCGCTGAATATGACATTGAGTTTACGGTAATGAATGGCATATCTTTTTCTTATTTACGAGGGGGGAAGAATGGGATTAGACTGATGATTTTGTAACTTTGTTATCAGCTGTTGATTTCTTTTCTAACTTGACTAAATCAGCTTCTTGGAGGATTAATTTGTCTAGTGCTAATAGACGCACATTAAATGAGTCATGCAAATATTTCAGTAGTTCATAATCCACTTGTGAAATAAAACTGTAGACTGTAAATTTGTTTGTTACTTTTCTGTGTTCTTCTTTTATGGGCATATATTGGCACATGACCCACCATATAATAATTACAATCAAGATACACATTGCAGAGGCCTTTGAAACTCTATTATTGTAGTAAGAGAATATCAGAAAATATGAGAGAATCCAAATTTTATAGAACTTCGCACTGTGATGCACTCAATTGGAACATCTTTGACCCTCATCCTGGTTCTACTTTTATGTCAGTTTTTGGGTATTCATGTTTACTATGGAAATTATTCAGTCTTGCTATAACATCGAAAGCATAATCATATATATTGTTGTGTTCAGTTTTTGATTTGAATATGTCAAATTATTTACTGGAATTGCAGTGCTCATTTATTTGGAATTATAGTAAATTCAGACAAAGACATATTTGGATAATATTAGTGGGGTATATCAGAAGACTGGTAGCACATAGCTACAATACAGGGCACTGGTACATTATCATATTCGAGACAACATGCACATCAACACATTCAGTATTGGAACTTATTTGGAATACCACTGAAATTCAATTGAAACTTTATACATTTGGACTTGTGATAAACCTTTTAGGACTATTTGGGATTTAATTCACAACACAATATGTTCTTTTTGAATATTTACATTGTATTTTGGGGAAATAAGATATTTGTTGAATTTTACAAAACTTGTTGGTTTGGCCTCTTTTCTGTTACTTAGTTTAAGAAAATAGAGTTGTAACATTATATTTATAGTAGTTATGCTATGGTTTAGTGTATTTGCCAAAGATTTATATACTTCCAACTGCAATACCTGTTCCATTGGGTCAAAGTCTTTCAACATAATAAAAGTGTAATCTGACTTGAAAGATTCAAGTCACAGAAGGAATGTAACAGGAACAAGGGACAAATGGGATGGACAGATTGCCTAGTCGCTTTTTTCTTAAAGAACACAGTATATGGTCTCGAAATGTAATCAGAAGAGAAACATTTCAAGTTCAATTTTATTTATTTATTTCACGGTTTTATGCATATAACAATAGTGTACAATCAAACTGAAGAATATAAGCACTTACTTTTGATCGATCATTCGAGAGAGAGATAGATAAAAATAAATATACAAAGAGAGAGAGAGGGAGATACAGAGAGAGAGAGAGAGAGAGAGAGAGAAGAGATGGTTTTTGAAATGTGTTTATATTTAGCTAGTAATACATTAATACCTAACGGAATCTAATTCAAATATCCACACAAAAACAAAAACGATTGACTGAAGGAGGCTTTCGTGCATATAACAATGGTGCACAAACAAACTGACGATTATAAGCACTTTCATTCGATCATAAGAGAGTGAGAAATGAGAGAGAGAGAGAGAGAGAGAGAGAGATAGGATAGGATAGATGGATTTTCAAATGTCATTATATTTAGCTAGTAATACATTAATACCTAACGGAATCTAATTCAAATGTCCACACAAAAACTAAAACGATTGACTGAAGGAAGGTTGCATACATATAACAATGGTGTACAAACAAACTGACGATTATAAGCACTTTCATTCGATTATCAATGAGGAATGCGAGAGAGAGAGAGAGAGAGAGAGAGAGACAGACAGACAGACAGACAGACAGAGAGATGGGATTAATTGTTTTTTTCAAATATGTTCATATTTCGCTAGAAATACATTAAAACATGATGAAATCTAACTAAAAGATCCACACACACACACACACACACACACACACATACAAAAAAACCCAAAAGCGATTGATGACTGAAGGAGGGAAGGTGAAATCGTGATTTGACAATCAGTCATAATGCCCTCTTCTCCACCGGTTTGTACGTTAGATTAATTCTTTATGAAGCAGGTACAATACAATTGGACGGAATAAATCCACCCATCTTCTTTCTTGTGATCCTTGACCTCCTCCGTCCATACACCATTCCCATGGAGTTGGGAGGTGTCAGCTGCTCCACAAAGTCGCCTAGGGATAGAAAGATAGATAGATTAAAAGAAAGATATTAACTTCGTTAGCAACTTTTAAGAATTTTGGTAAAACTAGTGATCGCAGCATAATAGCGACATTAAGAAAAAATTGCTATTTCCCATTGGCGAAAAGATTTTCAGAGAATATAGTTTCAGTGACATTCTTTAAAGCTTCTGCTAGCTAAATTGTTATGATTTCAAGTTGATGTATGTGTTGCTGCAGAATGTGTAATGATAATAAATTCGATAATATAATATAAACGACAGTTAGGGATACTTTAAGTGAACTGACCCGTATGGGAAGTAATGTATGGTGTACTATGACCGATCTTCTGCAGGAAATAGTGATTTTTCAATATTTCGTTAAGGAAAAGTAAAAGAAAGAGTAAATAGAAATAGGAAACTGTTAATATCTTCACCTGGTTTGATATTCATTTCCAGACATTCCATCTTTTTATGCTCATTAATAGCCACAGCCTTTACAAGTCGATTCAGTCTTCTCTCACCTAAAAGAAATGGTTGATTCAATGAAAGAAAGGTAACAGGTTGTAAAGTACATTGGACGTATCTATCACATAGGATGTAGTTCATTTAATTTTTTTTTTTTTTTTTTTTTTATAGCTTTTTGGATGTTTTCAATAGAGAGAAATAGCCTAAACAGAAATATCTAAAACTTGAACGTATTTACACATCGTTATTGATATTTGTTTTGTCCCTATAAGTACCAATCCCGTGTTCAAGGAGTAATATCTCCAAGTCCCATAATATAAACAATCCCGTGCTCGAGGAGTAAGATCGATGTAATTTTGCAATACTTTACAGACCTTATTTAATTAATTGATCGTCGACTCCGTCCTTGTGTCAGTCCAACATAAACACATAGCAATTAACAATGTCCCGCTATTATTAAGGTTGAACGACTTGATTGTATTACTCTAGTTTGAATGAGACTGTAATTTAGTGTATTTTAGGTGCTGGATATTTGTATTATTTTCGTTACGAATATCAACGTATAAAGTGTATTTATACTATTTGTAGCTAAAAGTACTGGTTCATACAATTCTAAAAGAATGAATTCAACCTACCACAGCTGTCAACTGGGGTCAAATGCTTATCGTCTTCTCCTTCCTTTTCTTCTTTATGTTCATCTTCTGGAATAAAATGCAGGTGATGCTTTGTACTAGCTATATTGCACATTTTTATTTACATCTCAGGTTGTTTCATCAATATTATTTTCACGAGAAAGAGCGTAGAAGCTAATAACAATTTCTGTAAGTCTAGTTTTCGTAAACGGAAACAATTACAATAAACGTAGATAATTCCATTTTGGACAAGGGTTGAATTTTGTTACGGGGGTTTTAACTTCACAGCAGCATCAAGTCTCATGCATTTATAAAACATCTCTTTCAGATTTTATTTCAACACGTCATATTTGTGCATAACGTTGTAAGCATTGGAACTCACCATTGGAACAGAATGGGTTATATAGTTTATCGTAACTATCGGCTGGGGTCATGGGCTTGTTCCCTTCGAGGTCCTCCTGTTCTTCACCATTTTCGTTTCCTGAAAGATATTTTGACAAATAAAAATAGGAAATGTACATTATCAAAATAACAATAGTTACAACATCAACAAATGTAAATGTGTATTTTTGTTATAAATATAGTATCATAACAACAATATCAAGTCTTAAGAATTTAGGAATTATGTTCTCGTCATAATTTATTTAAACACATAACGTTTGTGTTAGCTATGTAATGGTATTGTTCTCTTCTATTTCCTTTTGTCTTCACCATTTTCATCTGCTGAAAGATATTGTGGCAGATAACAGTAGCAAATATTCATTGAGAATACAAAACCAACTACAACTAAAAGAAGAGATAATTACGATATGTAAAATGGACAATTTTGGAAAGGGCATTTATCGTAACAGCCACATCAAGTCTTTTGAACTTATCAATTATGTTTTAACTTATAATTGGCATAAACTGTTTATGGTTAAGGATACACTTTTAGATACTTAACTTACCATTAGAGCAGAAGGGATTATATAGTCTATCGTAACTATCTGCTGGGGTAAGGAGACTGTCATCCTCTACCTCATTCTTTTCTTCTCCATGTTCATCTGCTGAAAGTAAACATACATTGTGAAAACAATATCATATTCTTGAGTCATTAGTTCGTTTAATTATACTTTATTCGTATCTGAGCAGGATTTCGGCGTAAAAGCGCTTACTCTGCCCCCCCCCCTTCCACCCCGCACCAAAAATTAACCATTGTACATATCGTAATTATCTTTTGTTTTAGGTGTGGTTGGTTTTGTATTCACAGTGAATATTTACTACTGTTATGTGCCACAATACCACCATTGATTCTCTAAAACAAACCTAGGAACTTCCTCCAACAGATACAGCCTTATTTTGTTTATTAGTTCAATAAACAAAATAAGATTGTATCAGTTGGAGGAAGTTCCTAGGTTTGTGTTGGATAATCAATCACAAAAAGTATTCGTTTCAACAAACATTTTGGTTAATATTTACTAATTTTGAAATAATCTACAAAGAACTGATATTTGTGCGCCGAACGATGGAAGTAAAATATCATATCGATGTGACCAAGAACATTTATCCCAACTTGGGAAAATGATCGAGTACATTCAGCGAAAGAACATTTGTTCCAACTCAGGAAAATAATCGAGTACATATAGCAAGACTAAGAAAACTGTAAAGCTAATTAGAATCCCAACTTCACAACTTTTCGTGGTTTCAAACTGTCCAGCTGTTACAGGGCTATTCAACTTCGCAAATCCGCTACTCAACTTATTTCATACAATTTTGCGAACAAGCAAATTCGTGAACATTAACAGCACATGAATAAACGTATGTTTATATTATTCAGCCAAAATATTGTATCGTGCTTGAATTTTATTTATAAGTTTATGCGTTAGTGTAATTATTTATATATTTGTCATATTCATGTCAATATCTCCCGTTTTCTTACGAATGTTGATCAAAAATGCACTTACCATTTACACAGAAAGGATTGTACAGAAGATCATAACTATCAGCTGGAGTCATAGGCTTATTCTCCTCTTTATTTCCTTCTCCAACTTCATCTTCTGTAATATATTTTGGAACCTTATTATTTCGATTTAAAAATTATCAACAGAAACATTTTAAGTGTTCCCTTAAACACAAACGCTTTCTGAAAAAACATACACAGAGACTATATATATATATATATATATATATGGCAAGCTGTATGACAGTATCTTCTATCACATTTGTATAATTGGAAGTCAGTAAGACTTTGCGATAGCGGCATTGCAGCAACTTGCATAGTTCCATCACACGTTTTACTGAAATAATCTTTGGTGTAGTTAAGTCATCTCCAGCTTTCCATGTCATCTTGGGATAAGATA
>JAECUM010039234.1:0-26763 GCA_016617855.1 Megalonaias nervosa
ACGTTCATGTAGGTGCGTTTAATAATACTCGTAGAAATTTTCAAAAACTTAATAAAACCGCTGAAGAATTCTTTGGAAGTCCACCAACCGTTGATATTAAACTCACCGACATTGATACAAAACTCAAGGATATTGTCAGCGGAATTCCTAATATCACTGAAAAAACGAATCTGATTAAAATTCTACACAAACAAATTAGCAACATCACGTACACGGTGGCGTCTGGGGTATCAACGTGGACACCGCGCGATAACAGTCTCGAACATACCGCAGAAGTAACTGGGTTATACAGGTTATGCATGTATGGTTTGGAAATTACTGCGGCCACTTCATCATCGCCTAATGTATATCATAATCCTCTACTGGCGATGCTAACCAAGGACACCAAAGAAACATTTTCGTTGATATCAACGGAAATACCCCTGAGACGTTACTAGTGGTGTCTGGAATTTATCACTGTCTTAGACAACAACTAAAGTATGATGATAGACGTTCAGTGATACAGATACGATCAAGTAACGACATGGCAGAATAAATTAAAAACGATCATCGATAATTATACAGCGAAAATAAAGAAGTATCGTAGACGTGCAACCGTCGTTGATATCATAGTTTATTCGGTTTCTACGCTAGTTGCTGGAACCGGAGTAGTATTAGCATCGCTAGCGACGATGACGGCGCCGATCGTTGTAACAATCATTGTTTCATCGTCAACGTCGATTGCTGCAATATTTAATATAATCGCGAAAAAGATAAATACGTGCACGAATGAAAAAATTAAACGAGTACACGATGAAATTACACACAGCAACGACCGCATACTCTAAATTATCATCACTGATTTCTTCGTCACTTAATGATGGAATAATATCCGATGAAGAATTCAGTATTGCAATAAAGATATACAATGAAGTATTTGACGACAACGTCGTTAATGATGTCGTGGTCGGTGATATAAAACAACAATAGTATAATAATGTCAACGTCAGTGACTGCGTCACCGGATCAGCGATCTCAGGAATTATTACAACAGATCGTCACTAATACTGCTCCGGTAAGAACCACAATGATATCAGCGAGTTCAACTAATCCTGAATTCAGTATTAATTTTCCAACTGCAATACCAGCTTCCGAGATAGCATTAGCACAATTACGGGTTTATTATAGTTGGCCCAATATTAGGTCAAAATCATTCGGTGGACTACAACCAAATAATTCATTAGTATTTGCAAATAAAAATAAACCCGATGGAACACCAGACTGGCAAGTAGTTAGTATACCCAAGGGCAGTTATCAAATAGAACAGATCAATGAAGAATTCCAACGCAGAATTAAATCCATCGCAGGAAAAGAATCAAAGATTGCTATTACTGTTCATGAGCCAACACTGCCATCGGCCGTTGAAATATCATCGCCGGATTACGCTGTGGATATATATCAGTCTCCGATCAGGTCAGTGTTAGGATGACCCGATGTCGTGACGGTTTATAAGGGTCCGCCAGAACCACGCTTGGAAGAATTTACTACAACGGAAAAAAAAATATATAAAAAAAACGGACGTACACATCAACGAAATTCCTAATGTCAATTTTAGACTTGATTGGCTAGATAACAGAGATTATACTGATACCGATGGAACATGGCTTCCTCATTATGATTGTCATTCTATATTCAGCTTTGTATACGATCCAGTAACAGGAAAAGCTTTACACGACAAGGATGGTCCGCTTATAATTTCCAATGAAGACCCTATTATTGGATGGGTTTATTTAATCGAATTTGAACATAATATTAAAATCGGCGACTTAAAAAATTTATTTTTATCGTTGTCACAAGTCTACGACGAGGACACAAAAAAAATGTCATTGAAACAATACAACATCTGAATAAACTCAGATCAGACATGTATATCATTAATCGAGCTTTTATCTTGAAAATACTTGAACAAGATAAATTACATCCAGAAGCACGTATCATGAAATTTTTTCTTGAATATTATAAAACAACAACCAAAGAAAAAATCTCAACATTTACAATACCAAACCTAGATTCAAGTAGATTAAAAAAGAGACTCACGGATGTTATCGATAATTACTTTCCTAGAATCCTCGAATCGTGGAAAAAAATAGCCCCACCAGCAGGTATTCTTCGACACGATAATGATCCGTACGGGGGCGGCCGTCATGTCGCTCCGGGCATCGTTAATATAACATCAACGATCGCTGTCAATCTAGTATGTGACGCCGTCGACGGCAGTTATCAAGTTGACACTGATAAATCCAACCAGGCCCAACAAGGATACATTCTCTACTCATTCACACCTCAAGTTCCTCCAGGTTATTTGATTGTATCAGAACCAATCAACGTTGTTTATCTGAAACGTCACAGTCGTCTCTTATCACGGATAAATTTCAAATTTACTGACCAATCTCGCCACTTGCTCGATCTTAGGTCGGAGTCGCTGGATATAAACTTGTATGTACGCTCGTGAGCGTCATCGTAGAAAACACCAAGCAAAAAAAAAAAAAAAAAAAAATAAAGATAACGTCAAGGATAAAATATTTTTTTTTGGTATCATGATAGAACAATTATTTTTGTACGGTTTAAAATCAGCTGGGACAACTTTACAAGTAGGTATTCTAGCTTCATCGTCGTTGTCAGTGACGTTGTCAGTGACACAGTCACCAGTGACACAATCACTACAGTCATACTCAGTGACAAAGTCACCGTCTTTATCTTTAGCCAGTAATTCTTCCGCATCTTCGTTTATCAACTCCGTCATCGCCATGATATCTTTCAGCTGTTTTATACGAGCGTGTACGAGTCTTTTCGTTTCGTATTCGTGAGATAATTCTAACCTAACCCGCTCGATGGCCCGTGAAAGAGGAACAAATAATTTCACCTGCGTATCAGTGATTGCCGCCAGCGATCGTAACATCGCCTGCTGAATTATCTTTATAAATCGATAATCGGCGGGTAAAGTATACCTATTTTCTGACCTCCGAAATTGTAATGATTCAAACTCACTCATTATTTTTTCAGGATCAAGTAGGTCAGATATTTTCACGCCGCTGTTTTGTAATTTCTTAATAGCAGAAATAATTGATGTGATGTTTTCGTGATTCATTATTTTATATATTATAAATTATTTGTTTAAATAAAAATATATTTCTGAGTAAATATTTCTGAATAAAAATAAAATATTTGAGAAAATCTGACCAAAGTCACAATTTTGATGGGCATAATACCCGTCAAAGACATAAAATCTGTACAGAATTCATAAAAAATCTGAATCATAATAAATATTTATAAAAAATCTGAATCATAATAAATATTTATAAAAAATAAAATATTTTACAGAATCTGTACAGAATTCGCAAACTGACGGGTATTATGCCCATCAAATTCATGAAATATGTACAGAATTCGCAAACTGACGGGTATAATGCCCATCAAATTCAAGAAATCTGTACAGAATTCGCAAACTGACAGGTATAATGCCCATCAAATTCAGAAAATCTGTACAGAATTTATGAATTCTGCACAAAATTCATAAAAAATCTGAATCAGAATAAATATTTATAAAAAATAAAATATTTTACAGAATCTGTACAGAATTCGCAAACTGACGGGTATTATACCCCTCAAATTCATAAAATCTGTACAAAATTCCAACGCAGACGGGTATTATGCCCCTCAAATTCATGAAATCTGTACAGAATTCGCAAACTGACGTGTATAATGCCCATGAAATTCATAAAATCTGACCAAAGTCACAATTTTGATGGGTATATTACCTATCAAATTTAGAAAATCTGACCAAATTTCATAAAAAATAATAAAAGTATTTCTGAATCAGATAAATATAAAAATATTCTGAATGTAAAAATATATATTTTTTAAATTCAAAAATAAACAGCAGCTATGATGCTCAGTCTACCATTCCACTGGGTCCCTTCTGCCGGTAAAGTCTTTTGCCAATAAGATCCTAAGAGTCCTTGTTGGGGGCATCAAGCCACAGGCACTCTTCATGGTTAAGACCTGTCTTATGGTCCACAGGCACCTTATTGAGACTTTTTGGTCCGGCAGACATTCTTTCTGAATGTCCCTATGTGGGTACCCTTCAGTGAGGTCACAAGGTCGCGAGTTCACATCACCCCGCTGTTTATTTTTGGGGCGCAAGCGCATATCGATTTCATGTAACCCCACCCCCAAATCAAACCCCGAGGTAAGTGCAAAACTGCACACACCACGTTGTTCAACATGGTGAGGGTTACATGAAATCTCATGGGGTTTGCGTCCCTACTATAATGGCATCTGTCGCCGAATGCAAGATAATATATCTTTAGCATTTTTGGAGACTCGAACACGCAGAGAGTCTACACTAGTGGATCTGCACGCAAACGCCTTAACCACACGGCTATCGGAGCTGTTATGAATTACAGTTAAATTTAAGTATATAAATATTCACACTGTCTGATAGTGACAATGTCACCAGTGACAATGTCATGGACACCGAAATAATATTCTGTTTCTGAATAAATTCTGCAATTTTATATATTTCTGTTTTATTAAAACACTGTAACACTGTTACGGCCAGAACTCTGTGTTAGTAAATGCACTGGATCGATATTATTCTGGTATATTCCGCCCGCTGCAGAACTGTGTAGATTCATTTAGTATAGTGTCGTCTGCTGCGACCTATATGTGTACAATATAATATCACGGCTGAGGTTTTTATGTTCTGTTTGAGGATATATTTTCTGCAATTAATACTTCCATATAGTTAAAATGTTTGGACCGGAGAGATATTTAAACATGACGATTAGAATGTAGTACCAAGCTGCTCAATTACTCTATCAACGATGACGGATTCTTATCACTGAATATGTATAAGCAATAACAAAAAAAAAACAAAAAAAAAGGAGACAACTACTTGATTGCTCTATCAACGATGACGGATTTATCTCTCTTTATTATATATACCGGAATGTAATTCTTTGATCGTATTTAACTGAATAAGCTGATCTGGTAATGTTATTTGCAACATAATATATTGAAGCACGGCAAATACCAAAATATCTGGCAGCTGCATTCGTTGATGGAAAAATTATTTCTTCACCAGTATCTGTATTTGTAGATATAACCGATCTAGGAATTTTAGAATTAATGCCGGTGTTTCCAAGTGTAGAATTCTGACTTTGTGTAACAACTTCAAGATTACATAAAGAGTTATTTTGTCTATTACCGTCAATATGATTAATTACAAGTCCTTCTTCGATGATCCCATGAAAACATTCAAATACGAATCTATGGGAGCAATAATATTTATCTCCAACACGGAATCCGAGATAACCAATTTTACTAACATGACCGACTGGTTTTTTTCGTTGACAGTGTCTGATGACACCATCACAAGACGCTTCATAATTTTAAATGATGGGATGTTTGTGGAACACGCCTTGCTCCATTTTGTATCTATATATAATATTATTTGTCTAAATGATTGTTTTGAAATCTTGCCAGATAGTCTTCAGCGGTTTTTAACGGAGACTCACCTGACGACTTCTTATCATAATATCGTTTCAGCTCTCTGTATCTTTTACCGCCACACGCTACACATAACCATGTTTCTCCTCTGACTCCAACACCGCATCGTAAACACGGTTTTGGTCCTAGACTACCTCTACGATAACTTTACATATGTTGGCCACAGAATTCAATTACGCATGATTTATTACAAGGAGTTGAAAATCCAATCATAAGCCATCTGCATCGGTTGTTTGTTTGAATCATTATATATATAATTAAAGTTTAATTAAACATATAAATTTGTCTTAAATATAGTACGGAGGAATTTGAGAGATTATCCACGATTGAACCTTCCACCGCAAGATTTGATCTTGACAAATTACCGAAATCTAAATTTAAGTTTTCCATGCAAGATCTGGCTCTGATAAATAGTGATATAACCGATCGTATCCGTGAGAGTAAAAAAGAATTTCGCAATGATGGCGCGGCTCATACTTGGTCGACATTCAGGATTATGAACGACACCAGCGGTGTTGTTGCTGACGCTAGAATGAGTGACGAACGAAGTAAAAATATTATTAACTATCTCGACGCGCAGATATATTATTATAGTAAAATTTATTGTTCAGACTGATGATGATACTTGGATTATTCGTGATAAACGTGAACCTGTACGACTTCATACTGGAAATAATACTGTTACATTAAATAAACAATCCAAGCCTGGTGTGCTAACCGGTATCGATAAACCATATTATGAACGGGCGTATCCTGTTACTGTGGTTATATATGCAATATATCCGCTAAATAATAAACCTAGCGTTGGGGATCTCAAACCGATGAAAATTTGAAAAATAAATTGGCTAGCTGAACGAGCTATGGAACATTTCTCAAAAGCAATACGCGGAAACGGTTTAACAGATATAAGACGCACAAAAATAAACGAGTGGGCAGAAACAGTTAGAGATATCGGAGCATCTAAAAGCGACGTTGCTAAGCTAGAAAAGAAATTAAGATTTCCAATAACAGTAAAAACACTAACCGGAGAAATTTTATATAAGTCAAAATACCCATCAAGAGGAGCTCCAATAACAATCATTGATCATAATGCACATGCATGGACCGATGCTGTAACAATATTTCCACGAGATAGGACAGTTAGATTTTATGACGATTATATATTCGATGCTATCGGTGATATCAGTAAGAGCGATCCTGTATCTGTTTGGTTATTTCAGAGTTCAGAATCCGCATATTACGATCAATTTGTAAAACCTAACGGAGATATTTACCGTGGATAATCTCTCCATGAAGAAATGAAAAATCTTGCACTGAAATATAATTCTGACAACGTCGAAGTTGAACAATTACTAAATAATTGTTTTACAGTTCCATCAGTTGCGGCTCACTTCGCTCAGAAGAAAAATTCATGGTCACCGACACGATCAGAATTCCTCGAAGATGTTCAACGTAGTTGTGTCGAATATGGGCATGGCGGATTATGGAATACCAAATACGATCATCGTAAAGTTATATCCGTTGATATGGTTGCGTGTTATCCTGGAAGTTTTCTTGGATACGGAGAATGTTCTAAATACTTTGATAGATTCGGTCATCCCACACACGAAATGACGAGAGTGGCGATAAATGGACAATTACCTGATTTTGATTTAACTGGACTTGCTTGTGTAAAATCGTTTTAAGTTCCGTGATAATCTTCATCCGATCGTTTATGTGTCGTTTGGTAGACATTTCTCAGAAAAATGTTGGGCTCCAACGGTGCTGTTGTGGTACATGCTTGATGCGGAAATTTTATCGTCGTTGGTGGTCAGTGAAGCTATTATATCATATCATTCGCAGAAACAAGTTTGGTTACCACAACAAAAGAAACATTCGCCGTTAACGGATTGGGATAAAACTGATTATGAAAATAATGTTGCAAAAGATCTCGGTAGAAAAATAATCGGTAAATTTACTCAAGGCGGTTCGTATGATCATAAACGACATTGTACAAGATTAATCATGAATGATGCTGAGTTAGATTTTATAATTACCGATGCAACGAACAAAGGAACATTTATAAGCAGAAGCAATGCTTATTTGTCAGACGGAACCAAACTAGGTACAGTAGTGAGTTATATCAACGGTGAGTCGCCACAATTTACTCATTTAAGATCTTCTATGCTCGCTTACGTTTCTATAAATTTATTATCGATGATAAATAGATTTCTTTGTTACGCTGTCAGAGTTGCTACGGATTCATTTTATATAAATAAAGCGTATTTAGATTTGATAAAACCGTTACTCGGTAGCGGCGAATGGGGATTATGGCGAATAAAACAAGAAAGTATACTCGATTATTCTGAAACAACTGACGTTGATATCAAAGAAATATACTACGGTAATGACAATCAAATACCAGTATCAACATCACCATGTGTATTTGATCCCGTGGCTAGACATAAAGCCATTTATCTTAATGGACCTGGAGGTTCTGGTAAAACAACACGTGCGATTGAATTATTTCGGAGTTTAGATATGATTGTTCTGACACCTACACACAGACTAGCAAGAGAAATAAAACAACGAGGAGTAAAATCATGTACATACCATAGTTTCTTCAGATGGTGTGGAGATACGTGGACGCCTGAGCGAATGGGCGAGAAATATATTCCCAAAATCATCATCTGGGGTGAAATTTGTACTGTGTCGTTGGAAACATTAAAAATATTTCTTGATTGGTTACTGACAAAAAATACTGCTGTGATTATGTGCGGCGATCATGGTCAACCACCACCTTTCGTCGGTCAATCTCCGAACGAGTGGTTAAAATCGTTTGTGGATTATTACGAAGAAATAAATGATGATCATAGAGCTATTGATGAACCTCTGAAAGAATTTAAAAGATTAATCAGACTACAGCCAGATAAAATACAATGTGAGATAATGCGTGAAATAATTCCGGAAACTCCTGTAAATGATTTTTGGAATTTATGGAGACCAAACGATTTAATAGTTGCGAGTAGAAAAATAGTTCGTGATGAATTACAAGAAAAATTATTCCTGCGTCACAAGGAAAGATTTCCAACGTTACCTGTACCATTATGTTATCGCCCAGCGGATACTCGACGACAGAATATTGAAGTTGAAATTCCGGGAACAAATGAAAAACAAAATCTCGTATTAAATGATATTGTTTTAGTTGATGTTGATTTTGTTGAGAGCGCGTTGAACATGAATAACTCACCGTGGAAGCTAGGATATGCTATAACGATTCACTCGTCACAAGGACTAACTATTACTGATACAAAAATCTGGATTGTCGATGACAGAATCGAGTGGTCAAATTTAGTTTATCTCGCAGTATCCAGAGTCAGGGGAATATCTCAACTACACAGAGTTATCATAGACTCCACAGAAAATAATAATCAAACTATCAATGACACTGAAGTTATTAGCATAATAAGAAAAAAAACTATTTGGTTATAAGCAATGTGACATAAAAAATAATCGTGATTTTGATATTGATACTAAATTAATTATAACACTTAAACAACGACAGAATAATCGTTGTGCAAGTTGTAACTGTAATATGCTATAGGAATATTCGAGTAATAATCCAAAACAATTTACCGTGGATAGAATTAATAGTAATCTTGGTCATCACGTGATAATGTGACGCTGACCAGTCTTGAATGCAATCGGCGTCGGGGTTCCAATTTACAAAAGTGAACGCGGCGGTAATTGTGTGTCTTTAGGAATTATTTGTAATTGTTCACGTACAAATCCACGCTGAGGAGCAGTTGAATCCAGTCTGTAGATGGTGGGTCTACCAGTAGATCTAACCACGCTAGAAATTTTGTGTGTAGTCACACTCCAGATAGGATCAGTTGCTCTTTTTTACCTCCTTCAAGTTCACCAGGTTCATATAAATATCTTACGGTAACATTACCTAATACTGGTTGAGAGGAAGATTTACGTCGGTGTCCGTAACCATCGCTACGGGGTATATATTTCTTTGTGATCGCATTAGAAGGTTTCATAGAAGTTGCACGAGTAATTTCATTATTTAACGCAGCTATCACACTTGGTAATCTTGCAACCCATTCGCGACATCTTGTATCTGTATAAATTATTTCCTTCGCATACTGGTATCCAAATAACCGCTCAGCAAGTGTTCGATTAAATCTTTCAACGATTGCCTGATCACGATAAATTTCGGTGTGTCCTCGTCTGATTTTGACATTATGTTTTTTCATCAACGATGATACTGCGCCAAGAAATTCTTTACCAGGATCAACCTGTAGCAACCGTGGCCATCGTAGACCACCACGTTGATAAATTCGTTCAAACGCAGATGCAATCTCAGTTGCTGTCTTTGTTGACAGTGATTCTGCTTCTTTATATCTACTTGCAACGTCAACGACAGTTAGCGCGTATTTGTATGTGCGTGATTGACGTCCACGTGTTTTAATAGTATCGTGTGGTAAAAACAAAATATCTGCTTGATGAACTTCATTGGGAACGCTGACATCAGAATGTGAATACTGAATTTTTTTAGGTGGTGGTAGATAAATTTGCCATATTGCTTGTCGTGCTAACCACGCTGCAGCAACAGCACATGAAACCTTTGCAGCTTCGGCGAGTTTACTAATCGCTGCTTTGCCCTTCCAACATCCTCTCGGGGAATAATAAATAGACTCCATTATAATAATCATATAATTAATTACCCAGCCCCTAACATAATTTTACCTTTCATACCAGCTTTTACCAGAAAAGCAGCTAATTTTGCTCGAAACGATTTATCTTTTATATTATTTATGGCATGAATTAATTTGATATCGGCGAGATGTCGTTGTTGTAAATCTTTACTTCGATAAGCGATATCATGAACGTAACATGCTTGATCAATCTTGTTTACAGGATATTCTCCAGGTCGCGGTTGATCTTGATCGTCAAGACGAATATCTAAACGAGTCCCAGGCCCACAATAATTATAACCTGGTAAATGTTTTTCCCCGGGATATTTCGCCCACGGTAATCCTGGTAATTTTCCCAAAGCTGTAGCAGCGTCACCGCCGACTTTGTATTTGTTAGAAATAAATTTGTATTTTTTGTACCACACTTTTCACATTTACCTGTTAGTGCGCGTTTTTTATTTTTGTTATTGTTGTTAATCCAGTGGTGGACGTGGCTGCACGGCATCGAACACAATATAAATTCATATTATTTATTATATGGATATAATTGACTTTTCGGCGACACGAAAACAAGAACCAGTAAAACATCACCCAGCGCTACCGAATTCTATCAGAATGATAATAACAGGTCCATCTGGATCAGGTAAAACACAATTATTGCTTAATCTGATAATGAGATGGCTGAAGTGGGATAAATTATATTTAGTAGCTCCATCTGTAGATGATCAGCGATGCTATGAAGTACTTAAAGATTTTAATGAAAATGCAAAGTTGCTGAATGAAGACAGTGACATTATTGATTTTATTACTGATATTGATGAAGCGCCATCTGTAGATGATCTGGATGGAAGTATTAATAATTTAGTAGTATACGATGATGTCATGCTGGACAAACAATCAAATCCAGCTAGGATATTTTCTCGAGGTAGACATAAAAATACAGACGTGATTTATGTTACACAGCGTTATACACAAATTCCAAAAGTGATCAGGGATAACTGTAATATTTTAGTTGTGTTTAACGGAGTTGATAATCATACGCTGCAAAATATTTATTATACTTGGTGTTCAGGGGATATGGACATGATTAAGTTCAAACACTTTTTCAAAAGCACAAGCTACCCCATTTGGTTTTATAGCAATAAATTTACATGATCCGAGGTCAAGATATCGTAACGGACTCGACACAATATTTGGATAAAAACCACAGCAGCAGGGAGGGTGGGCTAACAAAAATTGCGTGCACGATTACATAAACGATCACTCACAAAACTTTATAAACACGGATGTCAACGCCGAAGTAACAGCGCGAACTAACCCGGTGATTTCATCACGGAAAGTTAGAGGGTTAAGTTTGACGTTATTGACCTTTTTTTAAAATTTTTTTCGTGTGAAATCTTTGTTTTAAATATGTTTGCTCGAATCCCATTTGTAGGGTTCACCCTCCCTGCTGCTTACCCACATCGGCCGAGCCTGACAAACGTACCCACGCGGATAGAAGTGAGATGGCAGTGACTGGTAAAGGCGATGGAGCCGATCAATTAAAAACATTATCAATAGAATTAAAATGAATTATGTGATTAATTCAGAAGAAATAGTATAATAAAGTTATCAGAATTATAATCAAAGTATGGGCCAAAGAAATTCTAGTATGGACAGTATCTCACAACTGGGATTTCATTGCACATGCGCCAACTGCAATAAACAATCTGCTAGTCTCTAGTATGGCGTTCAACTTTTATCAGTCTCAAGACAGGCAAATGCCATATTTTCTGGGAGGTCATATACTCGAGTTAAGTTTAGTCAGTAGCTATCTTGACACAGTTTTTCGGAGCGCTACAGATCGAATAAGAATAAAATAAATCATTTGTATAAATAAAAGCCAGTAACCGTGCCTGATAATCATCACAAACCCTGATATGTTTGAAATTGTTCGCAACGTCAAAAGGTAAAATGTATTCTCAACTAATATTCAAAGGCGGAAACGATTCGGTTCAGAAAGGCATGTATGTCGATTTGAAAAAAGGGACCCAAATTTTTATTATACAAAGAAGCGATATATTTATCAATCTCTTGTACCAATGTTTAGGCCTTGAATAATCACTCTGTTAAGATATATAATTATTAACGTTGAGACACGCGTGTTTTAATCATATCTGTGTTAATCATATTTATAAGACATGTTTCCTTAATTAATAAATAAATCATCCTAAACTCTTGCTTTTATAATTTAGCAGTTCATGTCAATATTGCAAAGTTTAGTTGCATGACCGAAATCGTTTTCATTGTTCATAAAAAGACTGTCAACACACGAATTAAAGGTCCTGCGTCATTATAAGTGAAGCCTGATTGTGTTCATGAACAATTCCATAATACAATACGGAGAAGTTATTTCTAGATGAATGAAGTACTGAAATACAAGAATACAGAATATTTAAAGTTGACAATACAATGATCAATAAGCTATTTTAATGTATGAGATATATATATATATAATTTATGTAATGACAATGGATGTAGTTCTTAGCAAATTTTGTTTCCGCACCATAATGTTTTGCAGCATATTTATGGTTTGTACGTATCACTTCATATTTTAATCATTAATTTCGTTTCCTTTTACTTCCTTTTAACAATTTTTAACCAACGAATTTTGATAATTTTCCAAAGTGCGATTTGTCACAGGGAAATCACATACTACTAAGTTTTACCACGAAAAGACTTGCCGTGTCAGTGATTTTTTTTTTACATTAAAACCGTTTATTGCTTTTCCTGTCAACCTTGACATTCATATTTCAGATGGTCTTGCCATCTTCGTGCAACAATAAATACGTAGATTATACCGATGCTAATCAGAATCCGACAATTATTTTGATATATCAGTGGCACTATCAACACACTTTCATTATTAATATGATACCAAAACGTACTATGTTTGTATCAGGAATTCTAATCGCGTCACTATAAGGCCATGTACCTGATTCTTTATCATCCTACGTCTGTGACTTTTCTGTGTCTAATATATAAAATTATTGTCTCTTAATGTATTAAAGACCAAGAAAACTGTGCATTAAGCCAATAGGGGAATTGATTTTAAAACTATTTTGTTCTGGTGGTTCAGAAGTTACCATCCGTAAGTTCACGTGGAATAGAAAAAAAATGGGATGGAAAAAATGCTGAGCATAAATTCTGCGATATTAAAAGGAAAATTGAATATTATGTGAAAACGTTAAAATAAAACTTTGGTTTACTTAGCTCAAATAATTACTTAAATTTAACAATAATAAACTTTGACAGAAGTTGTCTTGGTTTACAGTAAATTGTGTCGCTCTTGATCCAAGTAACTGATTAGAATAGGCAATTTGGAGAATGGTATTTAGGAGTAATAGATACTACAGATATACAGTACCGTATTCGTAAATCGTTATAACACTACCGCCAAAATGTCATTACAAACTGTAGACAATCATACTTCAATACAATATGTTTTATTCAAAGCTGTCAATGCCCCTGAAACTTCACAATGGTCTACTTTGCTTACGGCACGATTCCATGTTTCCTTTCAGTACAGCTTATTCGTTCTTTATTAGTTTTGTTTTTAAATTCTGATGACAGATATTTTAGTGCTGATGTTTCTGAATTTTACAACAGAATTGTGTTCATGCATCGACTCTATCTAATTATCTAAGTTAAAACAATCTTTTGTGCTCAATTTTTTGTCTTCTGTTTGGGAAAACTGCAACCTTATTTGCAGGTATATTTCGGTCCTAGATGTCAATTTATTTATTACGACACTAATTTACAAATATTATTTACTCCGATATAATGGTGTCTTCCATTTTTGTAGCCACTAAGCGCATATTTTTGAAATATAATTAACATGTAAGCAAATAGTTCCCTCTACATTTCAGTTATTAAAACAGGATTGATGTATTTTTTGTTCTCAGCTGTAACTATGCTGTCTCCCCTTTCAATTTCATTTTAAACATTCCACGTTGAAACAAAATGTAATAATTGTATCATCTACATCGTAATTGGATGGTTTAACTGTATGATCATTTTGGTGTATTTAAAACATTTCAGGCATAAAAATAACATATACAGTCTTTATTTTGTTAGTTTATGTAAACTTGTTTTCTTCTTAACCAGTTTTGGCAAATCTATGTATGAGCGCCTTATAAGTGGTTGACATCTGTATACAATGTTAAATATTCAATACTCTCAAAAGTGTATCCAAACAACAGCTACTATTGCTTCAATTTGTTGTTTCCACTTCACGAGTTAAATATTTCCTTATATGTACTAAAAAAAGGTACATTTTATTTGGTATTATATATCTGTCGAGGCACAAGCAATCATCTTGCAAATGCGATTAACGGATTATTACTACACCGATAAAAGATGTTTTGAAATTTTTAAATACTTTTACACATTAACTCCTAAGTAAAATGCTTCATTGTGTATTTTTACTGTTTCATACGAAGTGAATAGACTTTTTTAAATGTCGTTGAAACATTTATTAAGTACATTGATACAGTGAAGAGTGCTTGGATGGGGGTAGTTTATAATCACCACAGACGAGTTGTATCCGACTTTCTTCAGACCGTAACATCTACAAGAGTTTAAGGACTGACTTTACCTATCATAATTTGGGCTATTTAATTTGCTAATTTCTTCATTCAAACATGAATTATGTGACCCCTTCAATGATTTAGTCTAGTTCTGTATAAGATGCTGTACTAAATTTTCATAGCATTTCAGTTTGCAATCAACGCTCGGGTATTCCCGATTTCTAAATAGTTTTTAAACATGATCAATGAACGTTTTAGTTTGTACAAGGCACAGAATATCAAATACAAATAGGACATGTAAGTTCAGTCATTGACAATTAGCACGATTCATTGGTATTTAAAAAATACGTTAATATTTGAAACCTACTTTTACTTGTGTGTGGTTCGTTTTCAGGCATTTTTATAGCACCTCCTCAAGAATAACCTACATGTTCAGTTTTGACATACTTATTTCAATATCTCATTATGAAATGCACAAAAAATCTTTGTATGATGCAATTAAAATTTTATATTCTCTGAAACATGCCACCAATTAAATCACGCTAACAATGGTAACTATACCTCTCTTTACTAAATGTGAGTTGAGCGTTCCTCGAAGAGTAGTTGGTTGCTTTCTAAAATTGTAGATAAACTGCAATTATACATTTTATAAATCAAAGTAACCAATGAGTTGCATGCGAATGATTATATACATTTAAAGGCAAACTCTATTTCCTAAAATTTGATCGAACTTGACCTTGAAGAGATCGAGATATTTGAAATATTCTTTTCAGGTAATCAACTGGATAATGTGTTCTGCTGAAAATGGAATAAAAAAATCATTAATTTATTAAGATATGAGTAAAGTCAACAACTTTAGCACACAAGAATGCCAAGATTATTTGCATTAAAGAGGGGCATATCGGAAAAATAGAGTAGATTTAAAGTGATAAGGCATGTGGAATGCGTTATTTAAATTTAGTGCCAACTTAAAGAATTTAAGAAGCATCATTCAACAAGGTAGAACTGACAACCTTCCAAAACTGTCTGTTTTCAGTCCCTTTTCCACTCAGAAAGTCCATCATTATTTCCCTTCTCTGAAGTGACTAGATATTTTATTTTTGGGTATTATATTTAAAGAATTTAAGTTCTTTCTTTATTATTCTTAACTCGATGTGTCATTAAATGTGATATCGTCCGTCCGTCCGTTTTTTTGTATATGAATCACGTGCCGCAGTATATTTTATACTGACTCGTTATAATGTCACAATTACAAAAGGTATATATTAAGCTCAGAACCATACACAATTTGTTAATTATTGCATATCACAAATTTAAAACTTCGCTTTTCTGGTTGAACGTTGATGGCATGGTGTTAACGATTCTACGGCACTCAGTCTAATTTTACAATAGCATCCGGTCCATAGCATGCAGGAGTAAATGAAGGAATATAGCTTGATCTTAAATATGGACCGATCCATACCAGCGCATGATGTCACATCACGCGTGTCGTGTTACAGGACATACATAATTACTGAAGGAAATAGTTTGTTGAATGCAATAAATGCGATCTTTACATACCACTATGGTAAAATCATCGAGTGCAGTCTGCTCTAGGCATAGGGTCCAACCGTTGACTTCATTTGGTTCGAATGATTGAAACGGAACATATTTAAACAAATTTAGCCTTGAATGCTTTCACAATATAGGGATTGGGTGATTTAACTGTGTTCCAGCCTGTTCTGAGGACAGTCTACACACAATGATATTATCCTCTTAAGAAAAACTATCCCTTAAAATGTACCTCCCACTGCGCATGAAAAGCAACTGACGATAATGGAGAAGTTTCATGTGGTGCCTAATCAACTGGATGGTTTTTTGTTGATCTAAGTAGCTAAATATCATATTTTTGCATGCCATGTTTTTACTAAGTGCTAATAACACAGAAAAAAACTTTTTTGTCAAATCTTGAAATGCTATTACATCTGCAAAGTATCAAGTATCTCTGAATTATAATCAAAACAGTAATTGATACTCCAAATAAATAAAATTGCCACCCTTGAAAGCTCTTGTCATTATCACCTCTAAATGGAATATTCAACAAAAAATATAGTCTGAATTTAAGAACACTGCATTCGAGACATCTTTAGCAAAAGTGCGAATTTCATACATTTCACTATGGATCAGAGTATTCAATTAATGAATCTAATAGATCAGTATATGCAAATATTCAAGCTAATAGTTCAGCTGTTATCTATATTTAATTACTATTATGTGCTTGTTTTTGTCCTGACGTTCGTCATGATTGTCATTTAGAGTTATAAATATGATTTTTCCTACCTGACTTTCCAAAAGAATCTATTATATCGTAGGTCAGGTGGGTATTTGTATACATATAGAAGTACATAATTATTCATTCGTGTTTTATGGTCAGTCTGTGGATTCAGTTACAGTTATGTTCAGATATAATGTGAGAGGAATTATTTATTTAAATTATTCATTGGAATTACAAAGTGCTCATTGATATTATGACTAAAGCACTAATTTGGAATTATTGAGAACTCATTCAAAGACATCCTGTATTACATATTCTGGTACATCAGGACATTAAAGACTAGTTCAATTCATTCGGATTATTTTTACTTTGAACTTATGATAGGACATTTAGGATTATTTTCGATTTAATTCACAATACTGTATGTGTCTCTTAAATTTTCACTTAGGAGAAGAAATTACTTGTCAATTCTATAAATGCTGATGGTTTCGCTTCTTTCTGTTACATAGTTTAAGACTAAAGAGTCGTAACACAGCGTATACAATTAACGAAGCTAATAGATAAATGTAAACAATTAATCAAGCTAATAGATCAGAGGATACAATTAAATGAAGCTAACACAGCAGTGTATAGAATTAGTCAAGCCAACAAATCAGTTTATACAACTAAACTAGCTAACAGATCAACATATACAATTAATCATGTTCATAGCTCATTGTACACAATTAATCAAACTGATAGATTAGGCTATACATTTAATGAACCTGATATATCAGTGTATATAATTAATCAAGCTAATAGCGCAATGTATACAATTCATCAAGCTAATAGCTAAAAAAATAATAAATAAAACTAATCAAGTGCGTTACTATTAATTAAGCTAATGTATCAGTCCATAGAATTAATCCAGCTGATAGATCAGCATGTACAATAATTCAAGCTAATTGTTTAGTGCCTATAATTAATCAAGCTAACTAATCAAGTGAATATATCAAAATATACAATTAATCAGGCTAATAGATCAGCATATACAAGTAATCTAGCCAATAGCTCAGTGTATACAATTATTCAAGCTAACTGATCAGCCTATATAGTTAATTAAGCGAATAAATCAGCATAAGCTATTAACCAAGCTCATAGCTCAGTTTATACCTGTGATCAAGATAGTATATTAGCATATTCAATTAATCAAGGAAAAACCTCAGTGTATGAATTAATTAAAATAAAAGAACAGTATATACAATAATCAAGCTAATAGCACCGAGTCTATACATATCTATATAATTAGTCAAGCTAAGTGCTACGCTTATACAATTAATCAAGTTAATAGCACACTGTAAAAAAATATTTAAGTCAATAGACCAGCATATACAATTAATCAAGCTAACAATCAGCGTAAACAATTAATGAAACTAATAGCTCTGCATAGACAATCAAGGTAATAGCACAGTTTATATGATTAATCAATCTAACTGCTCAGTGTGTAATGTTAATGAAGCTAATAACTCATTATAAACAATTATCAAGTGTAATGACTCAAGCTAAATGACCAGCATATACAACTAATCAAGCTAACTGACCAGCATATACAACTAATCAAGCTAATTGACCAGCATATACAAGTAATCAAACTAATTGACCAGCATATACAACTAATCAAGGTAATTGCGCAGCATATAGAAATAAGCTAATAAATCAGCGTATACAATTGATCAATCAAATAAACTTTATAATATAAAAGCGCATAGAATTTATAACATAAAAGCGTATAGAATTTTTAATATAAAGATCCTTTATCCTCTTTAATACGATTCATTCATATCATTCGACCATTTTCATTTTCATTCAGTTGGTACAACATATAATCGGTTCATATAGGCAAGGCAAGATTACAACGTATAAAGCTTTCTACAGAGCATCAAAATAAATGGTTTAGACCTCAAGAGCAATCTAGAATTACAGTTTAACATCTATTGTCCAATTTGTATCGCTACTCAAGAAAGTTACACTCATGAAAAAAATTACTCCCTTGGTTAAACAAAGCACGGATAAGTTGAAAGGACGTTGTTGCTGAAGATGCTTAGATCTGGCTATGTTCATGTATGTTTTATTACAACATTTTTGTGTAAAATAGCAGCCGTACTCATGTGCATCTACTATACAGAGACGAGCGAAGTAGATGCTGTGCAACCTTCATCTTAGAAACTCAAGTCACTAGCATTCCTATCTGTAAATTTCTGTCGGGTTGGCATGTGCTTTTCACTATAGCCTTATCCACATCTACGATCTGTAACAGCAGTAACTCAATCACTCACTGGATTATGTGTGCTCTGATACTGTGATCGTAACTGATTTTTGGATAATAATCCAAACTACTTTTCAAACCATGAAAAAGGTAAGATTTGTTCAGTCTTTTGGAAAATATATTTTACTATTTAATTAACATTGTTTCATTTGGAAATTGTATCTTTAAATCAGTAAACCAATGTTGAAATTGTACGATGACTCTTTTTAAGTAAATCAATAATCCGATTGTACGATGTCTCTTTTTAAGTCGATCAATAATCAAATTGTACGATGAATCATTTTAAGTAAATCAATAATCCAATTGTATGATATCTCTTTAAGTAAATCAATAATCAAATTGTATGATGACTCTTCATCATCAGGATGTTATTGCTGTCTAAATTCCCGTATTAATATACTTCATTAAGCAAGGGAATGGACATGTTTTATCATGCGATTATTTGATTTGAGTCTAGCTTTCATTCTACTTTTACGACACCGTTGTGAATAGGGTAAATACACTATACAAAGACAATGGGATACAAAATTTCTTTCATAGGAGATATGTTTAATATATCGATAAATGCTTGTCTCGCGTGAATATAGGATCTGTTTCATCGAGTGGGTTAACGATTTTCAACCACGATATGAAATATATCCGTCATTCGTTTCAAACAAGCAAATCTTCGTTGCATTTTTATGCTCAAAAGGTATTGGTTAGCTGTATGTTTAACTTATTAAAACGGCAGATTTATTACTTTATTATGCGTGATAATGCCTTCTGTTTACCGCTTATGTTCTGCTGAGGTTTATATATTTGCGGAGAAAATATTAGTGACATAGTTCTGTCTTAATCTAGGTAATAGGACACATAAGAAAAACAAATTCATGAAGAAACCAAAAATAGGAAGCACTCTGTTGGATTTGAAGCATGCACTCCAGTTTAAAAGGTGACCATGCTTACCACTAGATCAAGCATGTGATAAAAACGAAAGATTAAATTCCTTGGCCACAATGTTACTGATGTCTTATGACCGCAGTGAAAAAATATTTATTTCATATTTCTAATCCACTAATATATATATATATATATATATTATCGTTGTCAAAACATGGAATCATAACTTGAAAGTTAAAGCTTTCTGTGAATCAACACTTACTGACAAATATGCAAAGGAGTTGATACCGAATTGTGCGTGGTTGTTAACTTTAGGTCTGAAAGAGAATATAATGTATTTTTCGTCATCTCGGATACATTTGGCAATAAAGTGCATAATTTGGTAAAGAACCCCATCTCTTTGTCCTAGATTCTAGAAAACTTGTTTAGATTTATATTTTACTTCGTCTGGACCATATAAGAATGAATACACATACATTTCCAGTGGAATGATTTCGTATTATAGAAGTGAACTACTAAAATTTATTTACAGTACGTTAGTAGTGTAGTGGGATAGTATAGGGACAATGGGAAAATACATTACGGACACTCCCCCCACCCCGGGATAGTATGGGGACACGATTTATAGGGACAGAAGATCACCCTGGGAAAGTATAGGCACAATGGGAATTTTGTATAGCGACAAGAGGAATGGAACAGGTAGGGTGACGTCACGGTATTGGAGATTGGTAACAATGTAGCAAGTGGCTGACCTGAATACGCGTGGCTACCACTCTAGGTAGAGACAAACACAATAGAAACTGAGACAGACATATACTAATACAAGCCCAAGATTTATATATAAAGCATTACCTAGACCTGAAATTATGTTGGTGGTGTTCATAAATTTGCATAATTATAATGATGCTATAAATAGTTATAATCAAGGAAAAGACTAACGCCAAAATGGATGTGACTAAAAGTAACGCTAAAATTACGAAATTGTCCCAGAATTTAACGGAGACTGAACATATCCCAGAAGAATAAATTATATTTGTTTAGTCTAAAAGTAGTACTAACATTACCAAAATGTCCCAAACTCTAGTGGAGACTGAGAAAAACTCCGGAAGATTGTATTCAGATTGAGGTGACTTAAAATATTGCACTGAATTTCCGAAAAATTTAGCGGACTTGAATGGAAACTGATAACTAGCCAGATGTTTTGGTTGTCAGAAATGGCAAAGACAAGTGTAGCACTAAATTCTGAAATTGCACCGGACTTTAGCGGAGACTGAAAATAATCCATAGATAAATGTTACCAAGACTTAAAGTAGTACTGAAATTATTTAAACTCATACCGACCTTTGCGGAAACTGAAAAATTGTAAATAAAAAATTAAAATAAGGGATACTATAGCGTCAATGGGAATTAGCATTTTAACAGAATTGAAACCATGTGGGTTTTTGGACTAAATGAACAACACAAACACAATGTGATGGACGATGGAAATTTATAGAGTGAATTACTAAGATTATATATATATATATATATTACAAATGCAATGATTCTCTCCCGCTCCTATCATACGATTGATCCAATCACTCTACACACATTCCCAAATTAAAAAAATATGATCCATATAATCTTACGTGTGAAAAGTAAGGTTCAAATAACCTCAGGGACCGCAAATACGTTTCCACTAATATTGTGCAACACAAGTGAGATCCACATAATCTCACGTATGTAATACCATTAAGATTCACATAAACTCAAAGAATTCAAATATGCTTGGAAAAATATACACTGTAGACGAGATTCAAATAATCTCCTATATTATGCTATGTAAGCGAGATTCACATAATCTCCTATATTAAGCTATGTAAGCGAGATTCAAAATAAACAATGAAAGCTATGAAAGCGAGATTCACATAATCTCATGCAATGTAAACAATGAAAGCGATGAAAGCGATATTCACATAATCTCAAGTAATGTAAACAATTGAAACAAACATACGACTCGTAACACTTGAACAGTCGTATGATTCATAAACTGATAAACCACACAGTTTCACCGAATCCTTGGGTTGGCCCACACTTTTATCGGCCGCTCACACCCTTCACGTATCCACCACATGTACAGATATACGTATACACATACGTACAGACAGCACCCAGCACCCTTGTATTGGCTACGCCTACATTCGTGGTTCCACCACATGTATAGACTTACGTATACACACACGTACGGACAGCACACAGCACTAAACAGCAACAGTCAGCTCAGCCCTACACAGCTACCGTCAGCCCTACACAGCCCTATGGACAGGTATACACATACGTACAGACAGCACGCCACTCTATGGACAGCTACGTTCAACCCTAGACACCTACAATACAACCAAACTGGTCATAATAATGGGTTCTGAATTAATTTTTAGATATATGCTAATAAATTAAACTGTAATAGCAACTTTGTAATCCAAAGTTCACAACGTTTCCAATCTGAAGTAGTAAAGGCTTCATTACCCGATATGACATTAAAACGAGAATAGGCTTCACATATCAAATAAAACATAAATTTACCATTTACCCCTATGGCCGGAGAACATAATGGAGAACGTTCACTCCTTGACAAAATCCAAATGACCGGTGCCTCAGTTTGAAATGGTATCAACCTTAAAGCCATATGAGAGTGAATAATAATCAGTGTAAAATACTCATGTATACCATGCCTTTCGTGACTCTCGTCGCATGTAGTTTCCGACGAGATACATGCTAATACAGTCGCTCACCTAGAGAAACAATGATTCACCCCAGGTAACGTTGTACGCATGCACAACGAATAAGGTCAAAAATAGATATAAGGCAAAACTAAGTTATTTCTTACCTTATTCTGTGACAATCATTACGGGACCCTACTTTCTCTATTATAGCGTCAAGATTTATAGCGTCAATGGGAATTAGCATTACTGGACCCTACTTTTTCTACTATAGCGTCAAGATTTATAGCGTCAATGGGAATTAACATTACGGGACCCTACTTTGTACTATAGTGTCAAGATTTATAGCGTCAATGGGAATTAGCATTACGGGACCCTACTGTGTACTATAGCGTCAAGATTTATAGCGTCAGATGGCACACCCTGGGACACTATAGCGTCCATGGGAATTTTGTATGGGAACAATAGGAATGGAACAGGTAGGGTGACGACACGGTACTGGACACTTGCAACAGAGAATAATGTTTTTGTGAGTTAAACATAAATTATACAACAACTAAAAAAAAAATTTTTAGGCAAGAAAGAATAAATCTTTTCGAGGCAGTGGAGTGGCCCTGAAAAGGGTCTTTCTCGCGAATGCATAAAACACACCATACTTACTATCCACACCAACGAATGAGAATGCATAAAACACACACATATATACTATCCACACCAACGGCCGAGAATGCATAAAACATACACCTATATACTATCCACACCAACGGCCGAGAATGCATAAAACACACACATACTTACTATTCACATCAACGAACGCGAATGCATAAAACATACACATATATACTATCCACACCAACGAATGTGAGAATGCATAAAACACACCATACTTACTATCCACACCAACGGACGAGAATGCGTAAAACATACACATATATACTATCCACACAAACGAATGAGAAGAAGAGTTGGAGGGTTACCAAAATCTTTTACACAATGTAAACTTAGTTCAAGAGGACACTTCTGAACGGTGTGTGATGTGAAAGTTAGTGACTAAACAATTTAGATTTGCCACTGGAGTACGAACATCTCTTTGCAGAAAGTACATTTATTGCCTCCGACAAAAAGAGGTATAAAAACGGACTACCACTCCCAGAAGAACCATTCCCTTCAGGACAGAACAGGACCGTTATCGACATCCCCGAAAGACCATTCCGGGAAGACACTTGTGTAACTGTGCCAAGGAGTGTAGAGACTCTCAGAACATTACACACTGTCCCTACAATTCCACCTCTTGATCACCACAAATGTTGTACAGAGACTTGTTTATATTCCACTATGATCGTTTTGATGTGTCTTTTATTCATGTACTTAACCATTTGGCTTTTATGTATTTTTGTCTTTCGTGTTGTTCACAATTAAAGATGACAATAAACGTGCCCTGAAAAAAGTATAAAAACTCTTGTCTTGTCTCTCTTCGTGTCAGAAGTAACATTTCTTACACTACTATGGCTACCTCTACTGTCTCTGCTCCCTCTTCCTCCACTGTCTAAGTCATTGACGAACACGTAGATCGGACTAGTTTGGAGGCCTTGTATCTTCGCCATCCCTTTAATATGCTCATTGCTGGACCTAGCGGTTCCGGCAAAACCGAATTTTTCAAACGTTTGATCGAATATAAACATCATTTGATCGATCGTCCACCTCAACGAATCGTGTGGTGTTACAAAGAGTGGCAATCGGCGTACAGCCTTCTGCGAGAAAGTCAAGGCGATTCCATCGTCTTTGTGGAAGGCATTCCTGGCGAAGACGACGGGATCGTGTCTGACCTTAGTCAAACTCACTTGGTTATTTTTGACGACATGTTAGGAGAAGACGAAGAAGAAATTAAACTCTGGTTTACGCGCAAATGACATCATCGTAATGCCAGTGTCATTTCCATCACCCAAAATTTGTTTCAACAAAGTAAAGCCCATCGTACCATCAGTCTCATTGCTCATTACGTGGTGTTGTTTAAAAGCCCTAGAGATAAATCGCAAGTACAAGTCTTAGCCAAACCGTTAAGAACGCTTTGGCTGCCTCATGCGTACGACGATGCCACTCAAACCCCACACGCGTATTTACTCGTGGATTTAAAACACACCACTCCCGATTATTTGCGATTTCGTACCCATCTCTTTCACCACTGGTGCTAAGACTGAGGGCCTGTCGTGTACACGTCCCCTTCGTCGACTTAATCACAATCACCAAAAAAAGTCTATAAAAACCTCGGTCACTTTGGCTCTGTCTCACACATCGTCAACATGACGTCCCTTCAGTCTCATCTTCCCATTAAATTGATTCGTGCCTTGTACGGTATCAGTCGCGAAACAAATCCACAGATACGAGCTCGTGTCTTAGAAGTTAGTCTCAAAGAAGTCTTACGATGATTTACGGTGACAGCACATCAATTACTGCAAGGCATCATTCAGATTCCACATCAAACCAAACGTTTTTTTGAGAGAAACAAAGTAGCCTTGACGCAACTAGCTGATCCTCGCATTGACACTCAAACCAAAAAGCAAATCATTTTGAAACCTGGAAGAAGCAGTTCTATAGGAGGTGTCATTCGTTCCCTCTTAAAATGGGATCCCAATGCTCCCAAAGTTCTGCCCAAGAAAAAAGCCACGCTCAAACGTACCCAGAAGAAAAAGAAAAAGAGCAAGGGTGTCAAGACCAGGTCACAGCCTCAGAAAAAGAAAAAGAAAAGTCCACAGAAAACAGCTTCTACCCGCAAGAGAGTGTCTCCAAAAACTTCTCCTCCAGCGGTGACACCCTCTTTCTCTTTAGCGGCAGTGGCCGCTGCTCACAAATTACCTGCCCCCAAAATCAAAGTCCAAGAGAGAACGGGTGTGTTACAGAGTTTACTGAATTTGTCCAAGCAAGAACTGTCCCGATTTAGTCCGTTGCGAACTCCTCCAAGACGTGTGATGCCTGTCATCAAGTTGATACGACGTAAAGACAATCAGCGGCGACGCGTTCCAGTATAAAAAGACCTGAAGCAAACAATAGGTTTAGTGTTGTTGTGCTCCTGAACGCCCAAAGATGGCCCACCAAGAAGTGCACACCGTCACCATCGTCGTTCTTCTGTCCAAAAAGGAAAAGGAAAAAGAAAAGGACAGTTTCGTCATCCAAAACAAAACCACTTAGTCAAACATCGACGTCACCCCCAGAAAAGACACATTCGTTGAAAGAAAAGAAGAAATCACCAAAGAGGAGGATGGTTATCTAGTCTTTTATTACCACACATGATCAAAACTCTTAAATCTATTTAAATCTATGACCACTAGCCAAAATAAGATAAAAGGACGCATGTGAAGCCATGGACTTTAGTGTATGTTGTGCACCAAAAGATGTCTCCTCATCGTCGTACTAATGTCCAGAAAGGAAAAAGAAAAGGACAGTTTCGTCATCCGAAAAAACGCTTAGCCAAACATAGACGTCACCCCCAGAAAAGACACACTCGTCCAAAGAAAAAGAGGGGTCACCAAAGAGGAGGATTATTTGGCGATTTTGGAAAACACATCGTCACCTTTATGACGAAGCGCTAGTCCCCAAAAAGGATAAAAGACCGTGTGACAAGTCATCGACGTTAGTGTATTTTTTGCTGTGTGCCAAGGAACCAACGAACCAACCGAGAAAGATGTCACCCCAAAAAAGACATTCCTCTTCTACCCCCAAATGAAAGAAAAGGAAAGGACTGCCACCTCGTTTAGCCAAACATTGGGACATGTTGTCCGTCCTGTCCAAAGCTCATCCACCCATGCGAAAAAAACTCATTCCAACTGCC
>JAECUM010039235.1:0-16882 GCA_016617855.1 Megalonaias nervosa
GGAAAAAAAAAGGAAAACCCAATGAGTCAGAGGGAAATCCACATCTAAGAGAGGTCGGAATAATCAGGGGTCAGAAGGGGACCAAAGCGCACGCATTAGACGTGGAAAGCAAGACAAGAGGAGAGAGCCATCAGGTGATGCTGTCAAGCGTGGAATTGTACTCCCTAATTCACCACTCGTAACATGATGTAAATCGAACACTGCGACTAAATTCTATGTAAATCTGCTGGATTGAAGAGTGAAATTTTGGTTATGTATTAATTGATTACATTTATTTTAGTAAATCTGTTGGATTCAAAAGTGAAATTTTGGTTATGTATTAATTGATTAAATTTAGTTTTATTTATTGGTAAAGGGGGCTCGTAGTTGTTTATTTCTTTCAATAGCCTTGCTCAGCTATCTGTTAACGTTCCATCTATCCATCCACACTGGGCAATAACACCATGGGAGGTCATTCCCTAGTTAACGATCGCCAAATCAATTAAGGAGGCTTTAATGTTTTAAAGCCCCCCCCTTACACAGCCCAATACACTACAGTAGATCAAGACCAATCCACTGTTGTATATCAAGATGAGTACACTGTAGTATATCAAAACAAACACACTGTAGCATATCAAGGCCTGTGCACTGTTGTATATCATGGTGAATACACTGTAGTATATCAAAACAAATACACTGTAGTATATCAAGGCCTGTGCACTGTTTTATATCAAGATGAATACACTATAGTATATCAAGGCCTGTGCACTGTTGTATATCAAGGCCAATACAATGAAATATATCAAAACAAATACACTGTAGCATATCAGCCCAATACACTGCAGTAGATCAAGACCAATGCACTGTTGTATATCAAGGTGAATACACTGTTGTATATCAAAACAAATACACTGTAGTATAACAAGGCCTGTGCACTGTTGTATATCAAGATGAACAGACTGTATTATATCAAAACAAATACACTGCAGCATATTGGGTCAATACATTGCAGTAAATCAAGGCCAATGCACTGTAGTATATTGTCTATAATGGAATACACTTAAGGTGAGAAATAAAACCATAAAATACAGCAGATATGTGTCAGGTATGGCAATAGGTCAATTACAGGTGAGAACTTGAATTCTATATATGATTGCATCTTGTGATTATCCTACAAACCTTGGGCACATACCTATCAAAATATTTAAAAGAACTGCTTACATCTGATAACAGTAGTGCAAAATCTGACATTATGTTACAGTGGTCCCTCACTAAAAAGTTCCTCATTATAACACAGGCCCTGTTATAAGGTAAGTATGGTGATGGATCTATTACATTATGTAATAGCGATAGTTTATATCATGTACCCCATTTTAACAGTCCTTGCTAAAAGGCAAGTATGGCAATGGACCCCTTACTTTATGTAATACACTACTTTATATAAAGTACCTCATTTTAACACAGTCCTTGCTATAAGGCAAGTATGGCAATGGATCCATTACACTGTGTAACAGCAATAATCTGTATAATCCACCTCAAAAAAACAGTCCCTTTTAGATAATGAAAGGATGGTGATGGATCCATTATATTATGAAATAGAAATACTTTGAATAATGTACCTCATTATAACACAGTTTCTGATATAAGGCAGGTTGTGATGGATCCATTACACTGTGTTAGCCTGGGTTTTCTGGTGTATCCCTGGGTATGGCATTTTGCTATCTATTGACTTGGCACTAAATAACTAACTTGTGTTACTGTGTTGTAATACACTAAAGGAAACCAGTCTAATGTGCATTTGATAGATCAATGGCAATGCATAAGACCACCATTTCTAGAACAAATGACTTGGTGTTTCAAAAGGGTTTTTACCTGCAGTACTGTGAAACTTGTTGAAACAAGGGACTAATAATCTTAGTTCCAGTCTAAACTAGACAGCTGAGAGCAAAAATTTTAAACATTTTATAGCAGTGGTCAGGCTACTGCATTTCAATTAGTATCAAAATGGCCTTGATCAGACTAAAATTTATGTCGAGAATGCAGAGAAGGCAGGCTTACAATGGAATCTAGTATACAGAGAAAGCTGGGTTACAGAGGCAGGCTTACAGTGGAGGGTGGGTTATAGAGGAGGCAGGCTTTCTGAGAAGGCAGGTTTACAATGGAGTCTCAGGGCTATAGAGTAGGTTGGGTTATATGGGAGGCAGGCTTACAGTGGAGGTCAGGATATGGAGGAAGCTGGGTTGCAGAGGAGGCTGGTTTACAAAAGGCCAGTTTAGGGAAGTGACATTGTATTAAATTGGCCAATACACCACAGACATCACATGAAAAATGGTGACTTCTTTTCACAAGTCAGCTACTAAAGCAATAATATTAATACAAAGAAAAATTCTCATGTGTTTTGACAAGCAGTATGTTTTGTTTTAGAATCCAAAGTTTATTGGGTAAGCATGTGTCATATCATGAAGTCATCTATACATGAATGGCTTTTTCACACTTAATTTATTCTTTAATTGTTTCTTTCCTCAATACCACTGTAATAGCATGTAATTGTAGACCAAAAAGCAGGACCATGGAATTGGAAATTAGAGATAATTGATTCGGTGCTATTTTAAAATAAAGATGTACAAAACAGCAACATTGGTAGGTTGCAAATGTAGCAAAATGCCTTGCCCAAGGGCACACCATAGGTAGCTGATTCAGGGTGATCCAATGGTAGAATACAAACCCAGACACTTCTGGTTGCTTGTCTTACACACAAACCACTGATTTATAATGGCTCTTGAGGACACAACAAGAACGTTGAATCAAAATCGATTAAATGTTGTTGACATCAATCCATGCACCAATCTGATTTGAATCTGAGCAACCTTTCCTCAGTACATGTAATATTTGGTCCACCAAATAGGGAACTATGTATGTATGTGTATATTGAGTTGAATGGCATGTCAGCACAATACTGGCTAAATAGTGTTGATCAACTCAGTATCAACTGTTCCACTTTTACATGTCACAAGATAGTACCCTAGTTCTGAGCTCCCTAACATGAACGTCATTCATGATATACCAAAGGAGAATGACATAGGTCTACAATGTACCAAATGTAAATATACAGTGGAAAAATAAAAATATAATTTTTGAGACCTGATGTTGTTTTAGGCTGAAACTTTGGCTGTATATAGCATTCCCTTATTATAAGGCCCTTCACTGTAACACTGATCTTGTTATAAAGCCTTTCATTATAGCACAGATCCTGTTATAAGGCCCTTCATTATAACACAGTACTTGTCAGACATGTATGGTGCTGAATACCACCAATTCATTAAATTGTTGTACAAATTATATGTATTTATAGGTTACTGCATTTGTATGGGAAAATATGAACGAGTTTTTCGGATGGCTATACTGCATGACCTTGGGAGTGCAGTATATCCATCCGACAAAACGAGTTCATATTTTCCCATACAAATGCAGTAACCTTTTTATTATATGCTCATTTTTTTATTCTACCCAAGGCTTATATACACAAAAAATACACTACAAGAAACAAAGTAACTGAATGTATGCTGTATTCCAAACTAAATACACAAGCGTAGCTGCATCATTACATAACAACATTATTAATGCACACGTAACTCCGCCCAGACAGATTTTGAAGTTGGTCGCGTGCTGGACGTAAGTTTCGAAAGAAAATGGCGTTTGGTCTACTTAAAATTGAAATTTGGAGTAATATTGTTAATGAATGCGCATTGCAACAACTTTTCCATTTGATCTGGAATTAATACGTTTTGGTATTTTTGTAGATTCGACACAATTTCGTGATTATGGTCTGGATTTATCTACATGAAGTAACTACATCGGATTCCAGCAGCGTCTGCCATTTTAATCGTAAAGTGTGTTGACATCGGCGTGCGTGTTTCTGTTCTGTCATTGAATGATTCAGATCATAATGTGGGAAAAATATGAAGTCTTTCAATTGCAATTATCGAAAAGACGGTGTGGAATTGAATGTTTATTTCATTTTGAGTGTAGTAAAGAGGATGTAACTGCACTTGGAATATACTCGAAATTACAGTACAATTTCGAAATGTGTAATCAACCTTGAGAACCCATGACATGGCTCATGTAATTCGGATTTGCAGAACTATGAAAGTACATTTTGAGGAAATTCAGGATGTAAAATTGTGAGTATATTTTTGCCATTTTTATTACTAGCTAAAGAAGACAGTTTATGTCTTATAACTTGCATGTTATTGTAAGGACCCTGTCTGGTGTCTATAGCTAGCCTAAATCTGAAACACTGTATCAAAAAAGTTAACGTGGAATGTGCCAAAGCTGCTGATATGTGGCAGTACATGAAACATTTGCTTTAGTTCATTCAGAAAAAAAATGTTTGTTTACAATAGAAAGTAGTTCCTTTATTCGCGTGCATTCAGTATGAATTCAGCACGAGGGTGCAATATCAGGAAATAATGAACGATTCTGACAATGTAAAGTTAACGGAGAAAAAAAACGAGCATATAATAATGAGTTTTTCATTATAAGGCAGTCTATCTTTAAGGCTGTGTACTCACTGTATCTCATAGAGAGCATTATAATGAGGGTATACTTTATCTGAGTCATGGCTGCTTAAGAAAGGTAACATTTAATGAGAAATGACAATTGGGAAAATTAAGACATTGGTAGGATATGCTACTAAAGGCAGAGAAAGTAGATATTCAATTAAAAGCTCTATGTTGAGCAATTTGGTCAACCAGATAGAAAATTTCAACTACTACGCATAACATCAATATATGAACCTGTTGAGTTCAAATATTACTGGATTTCACTTCTATTGTAGGAAAACACTTTGAAAGTGGAGTCAGAGCAATAACTCACAACTTCAAAGCTATATCAAAAGTACTCGTTTGGCGTCAAGGTTAATGAAGAATGTAAATATATCTTGGCTGTACATTGTTTTATATCCAACTTATAAAGGTAGAAAATTGATATACAGGTAGATGGAATGCAAGGAATGCTAAATTTGAAAAACACAGACAATCTTGGGTTAACCTCCATTCCTTGGTCTGCAATGCTGAAACAAATAAAACCAATTTTTGTCTCCCAAACAAGAGCATAATGTTGACAGTTTGACATCTTACTTGCATGTTTAAGTAATCACAAAAGAAAATTTTTAACCCATGCTTATTTATGAACAAGAAAAAGAATGCAAACAGTTTTAATTATTCTCATCTAAAACTAATTTAAAGAGAAATACTGCTGAGTAGAGTTTCTCCTTTTTTTAAACACATCTATTTCTTTCACCTACTCTCTTTTATTCTCTGGTTTACTCGAGTTTTAAGGTTGTGCTAAATGATGCATTATTTCATACAAATGATTGTTTACTACATCAATGCACTGTGGAAATATTTTTATGTTTAACCTTGTTCCAGCAATAGAATGATATGCTTTAAAACTTAACTACTCCATTGCTAATTTAAAGGACCACTCCAGTGGCCTAAGTGGTTACAGTGTCCACCTCAGACGTGGGAGGTCATGGGTTCAAACCCCAGCCAAGTCATACCAAAGACTTATGAAAATGGTACTAACAGCTGCCTCACTTAGTGCTCAGCATTAAGAGGTTAATGTTAGGACTGGTCAGCCAAGTGTCAGGATAATGTGACTAGGTGGGACATGATGCTACATGTCTGAGGCATGATGCCTCAGTGCTAGACTTCACTATAACCAGTTACACTGCAGACATTGTGGCGATATGACTGAAAAACTGTTAAAGCTGCATCAAAAATCTAAATCACACACACACACACACACACACACACACACATTTAATACTTGACCACTCTATTGCTAATTTATGGTTTTGAAAACTACATTTTGAAATTCTTGTTTTACCGTTTCAAATAGAATACTTTATTTTTTTATTACTGATTATTTTTTTTCAAACTCTTCTTATACATGGTAATACATCTACATGTAATAATTTCTTCACATCTACATGTAATAATTTCTTCACACACACACACACACACACACACACACACACACACACACACACACACACACACACACACACAATAAACTTTCATCAATAATTCTGACATCTACTAGACATTTCCGCTATACAAAAATCACTAATATTCACACAAAAGTAAGATATAAAAGAGTCCCATTTCCTGTTTATTGAGAAACTGCTACATGACCTTAAGTTTATTTACACCTGAGCAACAGGCCCTTTTTAGAATCGCCTTTACCTGGTTCTTTTATCCGAGGATTTATTTTTAATTCAAGCCTTAACCTGTTACCTGAGGAAGTGCCTGAAGAAGGATATGCCGTATATGATCTTGAATTTGTCACCATATGCATCATTCTACCTGCTATAGTGACAACCTGCATATATGGAACAACTATGTATAAAGACAGAACATCAAGGTCCCATTTATGCATGTATACAAATTATTACATATTTACCTGCATCTAAGGAACACCTGTGTATGAAGATCAGACATCAATGTCCCATTTACACATATATACAAATTATTAACATATTTACTTGCATACAAAGAACACATGTGTACGAAGACCAGACAACATGGTCCCAAATGCACATGTACACTAATTATTACATATTTACATGCATATCAAAGCCACCAGCTTATTAAAACCACTTCCAAATAGTCCCATGTGTTTGATAACAAACATGACTATGTGGGGACTCTGGTTTTACTAAGTTTTCTCCTAATAATGTGAACTGAAATAACTTGTATCTTGTTTGTGATACATCACAAACCATCAGTATTTCTGTCCGAGGTAGAAACAGCTGGAAGTACCATGTGTACTCGCTTACAAGTCGAGTCAAACTGCAAAGAGCAAAAAGCTTGATCTGACATAGCATAATGTGCCCATAGATCAGGGTCTGCGTTGTTTGTTTTACTGACTACTCCTAACAAACTGCACAGACCCAGATCTGCTGGCACATTATGCACGAGCAGATCTGGGTCTGTGCAGTTTGCATTTGGGCTCGTCTTATAAGCGAGTATAGATGGCATGCAAAGTCACCTATTAGGACTGCAACTGAACATCTGGAAACCTTTGCATTCTTGAAAACAGAAGTTGTGGAATTCCTCATATTTGAGTTCCCCAATAATCTCAGTTTGAGGAAGAATTTTGATAAGTTCAGTGAAACTGTGGCCAGATGATTTCTTAATAGAAAGCTTGCTAAGCACAACAGGAATTAACTCAATTTAAGGACACTGCATAAAATTAGTGTGACTGGTCTGCAATCTTAGCATTCAAAATTCGCAAAAAAGTTTAATTGCCAAAAATATCGTCCTAGTTGTCATGGATCTAGTCACTTATTCACCATAATTTTTTTTTTTCAATGCCCTCCTTTTAAGAAAAAAATCAGTCAATGACATTAAGTATAAGCTCTAAACAAAAGACAATGACAAATCTTCACAACATGCATGTACACCATCTGAGAGACAGGGTAGAAGAGAACAATCCAACATCACAAAAAATATACATATTCTAGGAAATATATTTTTGGATCTCATTTGATGGACAGTCAATTCATAAACAGTGGTAAAAAACATTAACTAGTTGAAAATTTTAAGAGGGTATTTTATACATCTCTTCTGTTAAGCAATTGGGGCCATTAAGTCCGAGTGAAGCACTAAGCAAGTACATAATGTAGGTCAAATTTGAGCTGCAATATCTGATGTGACCCTAAGAATAATCTGTTATGATCCGCACTTAGAACTACTTGAGCACTTCCTGTCAATTTCCCCACAGTACAGGTTGGACAATAAGCTTTCATTGCTTGTTTTAGAGGGAGGGTCCAGAGCAATTGAGTTAGTGACCTTGATAATGGATCGTTAGATATCCAAAACTGGAAACACATCTTGGGCTTGTAATAGAAAGAAGTTAAACAAAATCAAAGTCTTTTCAATTAATGTCATTTTGTACACAGATTTTACAAGCAAGAGCTACAAAAGTACAAAACAAAATCGGCATTCTGAATATTTATGGCATGTATTGCAACTCGCAGATGCATCAGCTACATAAAACTCCTGTATATACTCACCTATGAGTTCAACTGCAAACTTCCTATAACCAAATCTCTCTTAAAGTAATGTACCAGAATATCTGGGTCTATACAGTTTGTTAGGAATAATCAGTAGAACAAACAACACATACCCCGATCTGAAAGTACATTATGTGATGACAGATCAGGATCTATGTTGTTTGCAGTTTGACCCAACATATAAACATGTATATATGGCACCTTATATACTCACAAGTTGAGTCAAACTGCAAGCAATAAAAATCCTGATCTGCAAAGGCATAATGCACCTGCAGATCAGGGTCTCTATTGTTTATTCTACCGATTACTCCTAACAAACTGCACAGACCCAGATATGACAGCACATTAGGCAATGGAAGATCTAGGTCTGTGCAGTTTGCAGTTGGACTCATAAGCGAGTATATAGAGCATTTTACAACATCTTGAGATTCAGTAATTTCAATTTTGGACCTATTGGGTAAGTCTACGCAGTGTTAGGCAATGCGTGAAAAAAATGTCAAATATGGCCATTTTCAAAAATATCGTTACTCCACCTACCCACCTTGTATAGACTCAGGGAGGTAGAATACACACACCCTAAGAGATATATCCTGTGATTGTGTGTGTGTGTGTGTGTGTGTGTGATTTAGTCATTATAAGATGGCCTCATAAGGAAGATGACCTCTTGTAAAAAAGAACAAATCATAAACAAGAAAGTGAGTTCATGGAATATGACTGCCACACAAAATGTAAAGCTAAGCAAAGATGCAATGCATGGATGGATGGACAAGGATAATTTTACTGTATGCAATGCATGGATGGATGGACAAGGATAATCTTACTGTATGCAATGTATGGATGAATGGACAAGGATAATCTTACTGTATGCCATGCATGGATGGATGGACAAGGATAATCTTACTGTATGCCATGCATGGATGGATGGACAAGGATAATCTTACTGTATGCCCATGCCACAGTTTGGTTAAAATTGTTGGGTTTAACAACATTTTTCCACACGTGATAGACTTTACATGGTGCCCAGTATATTTGGTGGAGGAAGAACCTGGAATATCCCCAGGAAGAACCACTGACCCATGTGAAGCTAATGGCAAGTTTTCTCACACACCCACATTAGCCAAGCTGAGACTTGAACTCAGACGGACAGAGGTGACTTGTCAGTGATCTGTAAAGGATAGCACCTTAGATCCCCCACCCTCTATACAACTCTCATGGAGGGGCATAAAAATGTGCAGTCAGATTTATTAAGGGTCACACTTCTCTTAGAGGGACCCCTAAAAGGGGCTACAAAGCATATTAAGTCTATAGGCAACATTCTACTATTATAAATATGGTTTTTAAGTTCATGTACAAAAAATGTCACATAAAAAAAGATCTCAAAAAGATCAAATCAGTTATTGTATACAAGGTCATAATTGCAGTTGCAATTATTAGTAACCATGTTTTTGAAAAATGCCTTTCCTGAGAGCTTCCATGCTGTGTCCTTTGGTAAGGCACTTTACACTAAACTTTTCTCTGCATGATATAGCCTTCATTGTGTTGATGTACTGTTATAAACCAAAGTGACCTGATCTGACAAAAAATGGTAAATATGAGTTTTTTGTAGCTATGACAACTGGCATAGGAATATTGTGTATAAAAATATGCCCAGGTTAAGATCTGATCCCAACAAAAATGGTAAATCTGAGTTTTTTGTAGCTATGACAATTGGCATAGGAATATTATGTATAAAAATATGCCTAGGTTAAGATCTGTTCCCAACAAAAAGAATAGTAGTTAACTGTCTAAAAAGTTACTGGATATCTTAATGTTATTTGGTCATGTAAATTCAAACTAAAAAGTTACTGGATATCTTAATGTTATTTGGTCATGTAAATTTAAACTAAGTTACTGGATATCATAATGTTATTTGATCATGTAAATTTAAACTAAAAAGTTACTGGATATCTTAATGTTATTTGGTCATGTAAAAGTTATTGGATATCTTAATGTTATTTGGTCATGTAAATGTAAACTAAAGGAAATACTTCAAGTCAATCAATGAAACCAGATTAATTTTTATTCCTAAAGATTAGTTTTTATTGTTAAAGTTGTGAATTTTTAGATAGATAATGATATTGAGTAACACTGAATGGTGGTGTGACACCTACAGAGCTTGAAAAGTGGGATTTATTTATGACCATGTACTTGTATGTAGATGGCTTTCATACGTCAGGTATATGCAGTGGACAATATGTCCAGCTTCCAGAGGTCAAGTTTGTAAGTGGACACTATGTCCAGGTTCCAGAGGTCAAGTATATACAATGGACAATATGCCTAGCTTCAAATGGTAAAGTATATATAGTGGACAGCATGTCCAACTTCCAGAGATCAAATATGTACAGCGGACTATGTCAAGCTTCCAGAGGTCAAGTATAGACAGTGGACAATATGTCCATCTTCCAGAGGTCAGGTACATACAGTGGACAATATGTCCAATAGTCATCAAGGTCTTTCCTTGATATCAAACATACCCAACTGTATTGTGCTACTACAAACGCAGCACTCCCTCATTATAATACTCTTCATTATAACACGCCTCTTGTTACATGGCAGATATGTTTATAGATCTCATTTTATTATTCAGCAGTAGAATTTTATGTATTATATACCTCATCATAAAGTGTTCTCACAATAAAGAGGTATACTTTATGGATCCCATGGACAGTGTTATAGTGAGGGAGTGCTTTATTTACAAGTTTTAACAATAACAGCAGCTTATAATTTCTTCATTAGCTTGTGGTACAATACAGTAAAGGAAATACAAATATCAAGTCTGACAAATCCAGGCACTGGATTCAAATTGAGATCTGTCAACAATACTATCTGGAAGCGACAACTGATCTAAAATTTCTAAGGCAGACCTAATTAAGGTGTTTGATGTCAAATGTAGCATTGTACATCTTTTCCCTGACAAATGATGGTTGTTGGTTGGTCAAAATAAGACCATGATAATTATAGGTTCCAGGTTGTTCAGTGTGACACTGATCAATGGCACAGGCTCCAACATAAAATATGGTTTCCCTAAGACTACTGTACCCAAGATTAGCACAGTCAATTATCAAATTTACCTGTATAAAGTAACGCAAAATGAAACCATTATGCACACTGATCACTAGCCATATAATATACAAGTAGATCAGAGCTTACCCTGTCCAATTTCTGTATGATTTTGAAATAATAACATAGTTTAAGGTATACATAGTAGAGCTCAAGGTGTACATTGGTCTGTCTCTGTATGATTTTAAAGTCATAGAATAGGTCAAGGTGTACATGGTCTGTCTCTGTATGATTTTAAAGTCATAGAATAGGTCAAGGTGTACATGGTCTGCCTGTATGATTTTAAATTCATAGAATAGGTCAAGGTGTACATGGTCTGTCTCTGTACGATTTTCAAATCATAGAATAGGTCAAGGTGTACACTGGTCTGTCTCTGTATGATTTTAAAGTCATAGAATAGGTCAAGGTGTACACTGGTCTGTCTCTGTATGATTTTAAAATCATAGAATAGGTCAAAGTGTACATGGTCTGTCTATGTATGATTTTAAAATCATAGAATAGGTCAAGGTGTACACTGGTCTGTCTCTGTATGATTTTAAAGTCATAGAATAGGTCAAGGTGTACATTGGTCTGTCTATGTATGATTTTAAAATCATAGAATAGGTAAAAGTGTACATGGTCTGTCTTTATGATTTTAAAATCATAGAATAGGTCAAGGTGTATACTGGTCTGTCTCTGTATGATTTTAAAGTCATAGAATAGGTCAAGGTGTACATTGGTCTGTCTATGTATGATTTTAAAATCATAGAATAGGTAAAAGTGTACATGGTCTGTCTTTATGATTTTAAAATCATAGAATAGGTCAAGGTGTACACTGGTCTGTCTCTGTATGATTTTAAAGTCATAGAATAGGTCAAGGTGTACACTGGTCTGTCTTGTATGATTTTAAAATCATAGAATAGGTCAAAGTGTACATGGTCTGTCTATGTATGATTTTAAAATCATAGAATAGGTCAAGGTGTACACTGGTCTGTCTCTGTATGATTTTAAAGTCATAGAATAGGTCAAGGTGTACATTGGTCTGTCTATGTATGATTTTAAAATCATAGAATAGGTAAAAGTGTACATGGTCTGTCTTTATGATTTTAAAATCATAGAATAGGTCAAGGTGTACATGGTCTGTCTATGTATGATTTTAAAATCATAAAATAGGTCAAGGTGTACACTGGTCTGTCTCTGTATGATTTTAAAATCATAAAATAGGTCAAGGTGTACATTGGTCTGTCTCTGTATGATTTTAAAATCATAGAATAGGTCAAGGTGTACATGGTCTGTCTCTGTATGATTTTAAAATCATTGAATAGGTCTAGGTGTACATGGTCTGTCTCTGTATGATTTTAAGATCATAGAATAGGTCAAGGTGTACATTGGTCTGTCTCTGTATGATTTTAAAATCATAGAATAGGTCAAGGTGTACATGGTCTGTCTATGTATGATTTTAAAATCATAGAATAGGTCAAGGTGTACATGGTCTGTCTCTGTATGATTTTAAAATCATAGAATAGGTCAAGGTGTACATGGTCTGTCTCTGTATGATTTTAAAGTCATAGAATAGGTCAAGGTGTACACTGGTCTGTCTCTGTATGATTTTAAAATCATAGAATAGGTCAAGGTGTACATGGTCTGTCTCTGTATGATTTTAAGATCATAGAATAGGTCAAGGTGTACATTGGTCTGTCTCTGTATGATTTTAAAATCATAGAATAGGTCAAGGTGTACATGGTCTGTCTATGTATGATTTTAAAATCATAGAATAGGTCAAGGTGTACATGGTCTGTCTCTGTATGATTTTAAAATCATAGAATAGGTCAAGGTGTACATGGTCTGTCTCTGTATGATTTTAAAGTCATAGAATAGGTCAAGGTGTACACTGGTCTGTCTCTGTATGATTTTAAAGTCATAGAATAGGTCAAGGTGTACATTGGTCTGCCTCTGTATGATTTTAAATAGTAGCATAGACCCTGATCTCCAGGTGCATATTCACAGTAGGGTCCATCTATATAATGGTAATTTAGGGGATAACTCTTGTATCTGAGGATATTTTTGGTGGTTTTACTGTAAAACAGGTATTTGCACCTGTAACACCATAAGTGTTCTAAAATCCTCAAGTACAAGTTATCTATTTTTAACATGCTTTGGAACATTATGTTAAAAAAAATAATACAAAGTGTAATTATCAATGATGCTAGTCATAGAGAGAGTCATGAACAAGAATGGCAACAAAATTTCTGAAAGCAAATCATAGATGTTACTGTTGCAAACTGTGGCATTTGACGGTTCAGAAAGTGTGTTACATTAGCAGGTGTTGTTGAATAAGGCAACTCAAAATCTGGTATGACATGGCTACTGTTTATACTCACTTATAAGTCCAACTGCAAACAATATAGACCCTAACCTGTTCTTGCATACTGCGCAGGTAGATCTGGGTCTGTGTTTTTTGTCCTACTGATTACTCCTAATAAACTGCATAGATGCAGGTCTGCTAGCACATTATGTAATGACAGATCAGAGTCTATGTTGTTTGCAGCTGGAATTTACTTGTATGTGAGTATATATGGTAACTGGATAGCTAGTGCAACCCACCAACCAATTTTTGTTACAGTTACAGCTTGGCTAACTATAGCAAAATAGAAGTTTGTTCAGTTCAGAAGGTTACATATGACATATAAACAAATGCTTCATAGATCAAAAACAATTTTATTATTATTTTATTATCAGTAAAGGCATGGTGTGTATGTGATTAACATAGCTTCAGTCATATCTTTACAATGTCTGCAGTGTGACAGTTTATAGTGATGTTTAGCACTGGGGCATCATGCTGCAGACACGTAGCATGATGTCCCACCCAGTCACATTATCCGGACACCAGGCCAACCAGTCCTAACACTAACCTCTTAATGCTGAGCCCCAAGCGAGGCACCTGTTAGTACCATTTTTGAAAGTCTTTGGTATGACTCGGCCAAAGTTCGAACCCACGACCTCCCACATCCAAGGCGGACACTCTACCACTAGGCCACCAGAGTGGTCTAAAGGCATGGTAATTCAGGCTTAAGTAACTGGCAGATTGGGTTCATTATCAAAACCAGCAATATTCATAATGTAGGCTGCCCAAGCTTATCAATTTTCGTCAAGTTGTACAGTTCCTTTTGCCTTTCTGTAGGAAAAATGGTATTAATTTTACTTTATACCTTTTCAATGTTCTCATATAAAATGGACCCAAATTTGAACACAACATCAAGAAATTAAAATTCCACCTTTATTTATTATTACCTTTTTTATTGTGTCCTGAAGTTTCACTTTTGTCAGCAGTGCAACAAGTTCTAACAAGATCATTAGTAATTTCCCATACTCAGAGCATGAATATCTAAAGAATTAAAAAATTTCAGCAATATTACACTGCCTTCATCAGCGACTAATACTGATCATGTGACATAAAATGGTCACGTGATATGAGGAGTCTGGTGTAGATGGATGGTAATTCAAGCCCCTTGTCCCTGTTTAGTGTTGGCCTCTGCTGTCATATTTTGATAGCCTCCTTCACATTCCTTTTCCATGTGTTATCCTCTGATGTGATGACCTTGGTCTGATTAGGAATGATGTAATGTCCCATATTGCTACAATTTTCAAGGATGACCAATCTGATGTGATGACCTTGGTCTGATTGGAAATGATGTAATGTCCCATACTGTTACAATTTTCAAGTATGACCAATCTGATGTGATGACCTTGGTCTGATTGGAAACAATGTAATGTCCCATATTGCTATAATTTTCAAGTATGACCAATCTGATGTGATGACCTTGGTCTGACTGGGAACAATGTAATGTCCCATATAGCTACAATTCTCAAGTATGACCAATGACTCTCTACTGATGTGTTCCTTAATCCTTGTTTATAATGCTCAACCTCTTTCCATGATGTAGCCATTCTCAAAATCATTACATTTGACATAATAAACCACACCACATTTTTTATATTTTCTGTTTTGTCCAGTTGAAGTTCCAATGACTTCTTATTACCAACCACTTTTAATTACCACCCACTTTTAATTATCACCAACTTTTAAAATTACCACCCATTTTTAAGTAGACACTTTAACTCTTCTGAGGACAACCCTATGTCAAAATGACTTTCCCTTCAAGACAAGTAGTGAAAACAAGATCTGGAAGATAGACAATTTTAATTTAAGGTCAGAAAAACATGACACCAAGTCTTTTAGTGAATACCCCATGAGGATATGACCATTCATTCAGGAGTAGTTACAAAATGATTGTCTAGATGACCACTGTAGCAGTCATTTTAGACTGCAGATAAGTACTACTTTCATTTAGGACCAAGTAGACACTATAAGATAGCCATAAAATGATGATTTTCAAGATGGCTGCTGTGGTGGCCATATTGGATGTCTGATAGGTATCATATTAATTCTGGACCAAGTGGACATTATAAGAAGTCTTTTTGTAAAAATCTCATGTTGACATGACCATCCATTTTTTTTTTTAGTAGTGATCTCATTCCATAAAGTGAAGGTAAATTTATTGAGGACTGTTAGTGACTAAGAACTATGAAATCAATTACTGTGAATTCAATTTATGTTGTTTTGCTTTGCCCAAACATAACACTTTTGTTGGCACTTAAATTCATGGATTGGGAAAGAGCTCCTATTAATTCTAGAGAAAAATCAGTGAATGCATTGTGTACACCAACCACAAAATTTACTATAAACTGGTACCCCACAAACAATAATGAATCAACATTTTTGACCATTTCCTAAATCACAGGTGTGTATAGCATTTACAGTTACAGAAGAATCAGGTTAGGGTACTGGCTACCTGACAGTCCAGATAATTGGCTGTCTGACAACACCTGATTAAATCTACCCTTTGATGTCTCCACATCAAGGTAAACTATTCAGGTAATTAGCCCAGGTACATATACACAATATAAGTAAATACATCTATACAATACTTCTATGTAACCAATATTAAAAATATCGGAAGTAAGTCGTTTGTGGTAAAAAATAACATCAATATTTAAACGAGATTCCAAAAGATATATATCGATAAATTTTTATTATGGTTTAAAGGGTGTACAGCTATTGGTAACTTAGTCTTCCCATATTGCATTCAGTTTTGTATAACATTCTTATCATACACAATGCGAATCAATGAAGTTGAAGCATACAAGAAGATAATTTACATTTCTTTGTCAAATCGGACATAGATAGGTTATTATTAACAGCAACAACACATTTATCATGACCTTTAATTAAAGTAAATCATGAAAAAAGAAATCTGACTCACTGTAGGTGTTAATAGGCTTTTTCATACAAAATTGTTTTGTACTCTCCTATCAATACCCCTAAATGTTCTCAGTGTTATTATCAAGGCTTCTTGAAGACTTATTATAACCATACAATTATTAAAGCAAAAAAATGTGAAAAATTATGCTGAAATATTGAAATTCTCAGAGATGGATCAATTTAATTTATAATATGGTTAATCTACCCAAAAAATATTAGTGGTGCTTCAACTTTGGCAGAAAACCCAAACTTTGAAAAGTCTGATTTAGAATTAAAAAAACTTGACATCAATAAAATACTAAAGTTCCTCTGCTGACAGAGAAATGTGTGTGTGTCATTTGTGTTTTAACATAGCAATTTTTCAGTCATATCGCTATGATGTCTGTAGTGTGGCAGTTTATAGTGATGTCCTTTAGCACTGG
>JAECUM010039239.1:0-52431 GCA_016617855.1 Megalonaias nervosa
GATAATTGGATCAAGAATGACACTGCAAGGTGAGTGTCCTTAGAGTTCAGAATTAGGGAAGAAAAAATAACATACTCCATGATTGTTGCTGCAGGCCACTTTTAGTGACTTCACTATAGATTATATATAGAAATGAAACATAATTCAAGTCAAAAGGTATACAAATGCCTATCAAAGTTATTGCTATGATGGCATAGCTTCTCCATGCACACGTCATACATTCTTTAGCCTTACTTTACAAACTTAATGAAGCTAAAGTGCTTGAAATTTTGGGCTTCGACCGCCACCACACAGAGGGGGCCAGACACATCCATCGCTCTCTGTGTAGCCCAAAATGGAAAAAAAAAAGGGGGAAGACCTGCTTCAATCAAGCATGGCAAACAAAGATGGAATGAAGGGAAAGTGTCTTGCTGTCCCTTGTGCTATAAACAAACACCTAACTATAAAAGCAAGTTTTGCAGGGCTACAGTCTTATCAGTATGCCCATGATTTGCAAATAATGGAAAGTGAATATATAAAAGCAAGTTTCAGGTTCTCAGATGTGCCATTTAGCTCAGAAGATCCTTTATGGTATTCGTGGAATGTGCCTGAAAAGAAAGATACCACAAACTTATTTTTCAAATATGACATTGATTTCTTAATAATGCTGTTGCAGCTTTACATTGACATATGACATGGGCCACAAGAAAATGAACATTCATGTATATTTTATGGATTTGGGGATTTTGTACGTATATAGAAAGAAACTTGAGATTTAATGTGCATTTTGTTTTATTAGGTAGTGACCTCTGATATTGAGAAAAACGTTTAGTCAGCTCTTATCAAAGTAAGAACATGCCACTCAGGATAACCACCTGTTAAATTTATACAAGACATGATGCACGACAATTGCAACGTTTGTTAACAGGAGGAAAAATGGCAGTGCCCTGTACGGACACTAAACCTCTGTGATGTAAAGATTTTAAAGCATTCAGCATCAAATCATTGGATGCACGAAACACTTAAATGAAAACACTTTCAGTTTCACCTAGTAATGTTTAAGTATCTGTTTGTGGAAAATCAAGTACAGGTTGAAAGGTTTATCCTTGATGGTATAATGGTACCAATTGTACAACCCCAGGTGAGCGGAGCTTAAGGTGTAGGGAACATTGTATTCAGAAATAAACAACAAAACTAGCTGTGATTGGTGCATTATGTAAGAGTTGTACTTTCTGTTAGGCTTAAAAAAAGTTGAGCCTCTTGGCAACATGTGAGATTATGTTAATTTATATCTAGATCACATTTTGTATTTTTTATGAATTTTTTTAAAATGTGGTACACATGACTGAAAATGTGTCTGGTGTGACTAGATAACTCTGACCCCTGTCTAGTTCCAGCAGAGTTATCTCTTAAATGCAGTGGAGTACCTGGTTCTGTCCTTGTCAAATTGACAATCTAACATTGTTCTCTGTGACAGTGTGTGACATGCATGCTGAGGTAGGATAGAAAGTATATTTATTTCACAAAATGTTAGCATTGAGGGCTATGGAAAAACAATTGGTACCGTGATACCTAGAGGGAAGAACAGCCTAGCAGTGTAACTATAGAAACGCATACATGTGGGCGGCATTTATGAACTGTACTAGTTTGCTGTAGGAAAACCATGGATGCTGAACATTTTTGGTCAATAATGACAGTCTTTTAAGAACAAAATGTATGAAATCATTAGAAAATAGCACAAGTTGAGTTTGGATGGGGGCTTTTGATAACTATACATATGACAGACATAGACTTGTATTGCCTCATGGCTTTATGTCTGTGTAGTCAGCTCCAAGATTGGCATACATGCAACAAAATAAGTTAAGTAAACATAATATAGTTGATTTTGGCTAAATATTGACTATTTTACCTGCAAAACATGATAAATCATTTATAAAAAACAACTATCTTGCTTTTGTAAGGCATGCCATAAACGAGAATAGAGAACACTCTAGGTTCACTTGTAGATAGATCACTTGTATCATATAGGATAATCTGGTATGAGTAATTTTAGGTAATTTATTAGAGATATTGTATTCCTTCCCACTTTGATTTTAATTGTCCTGCTCTAATTGTCCATTTTTGTACACTTTCCTGCCTTGAAACTGTTCATGCAGCTTAGTTAGATAAGTTCTCTTGCATTCCCTTTTGTTGAAGTAGCAGGGAATACCAACAGACAAGAGCAGTTTCTTTGAGTCAGCATTTCCTATTGACACTTGCATAAGCCCAATTGTAACCTACTATTGACTTTCAATTAATTCTATTTATTTCTGACCAGCTGTTCTTCTGGAATTTCCATATTAGGTCAAACATTATTGAGTGATAACAATATTAGTCACATATTGCCCATTCCTTCCATTCAAGTCCACATTGTTCTTCAAACTTTGCATCCCATCGCAAGAATCCAAATTGGCATGGGATCATATCTGCATGTCTATGGAAGGCTGCACTCCACATGCCGGCATTGTAGAGAACATGAACTATGTGAATAAAACAGCCGCCTCATCTCAGAAAACAAAATTACATCACTCTTGAGGTCTCCACTACATACAGAACCCTGAATGTTAGGTTCCCACTTATCAATAATGTATTTTTGGATAATTTAATTGCATTGAAGTTAATACATGTGTTCATGAACTCATCTATATTACATGGATAAGATATTGGGGGAAATAAAAATACCACACCTTATCAATAATATTCAGTTATCTCCCTTACACCAGACATAACATTTCAAGAAATAAAAAACTCACATTTTCAGTGATTGGTTATGAAAATAAAGAGAAGAACTGTGAAGTATTTGTTACGACCATGTAGTTTAATTACTTGTGTGTTAAAATTCGAATTCTTTTTATTTCATTTTTGTATTATTGTATATTATTATGAAGATGATTATGTTCACAGGGTCTGATATTTTGAAAGAAACGTCGTGTTTATTTGGAACGTAAATATGACTCTCGGCTTTCGTAAGTTTTTTGTTTAGATTGCCAGGTGGATAAACTGCCGGCATCAACGATTGGTTGTGGCCAAGGTCATTTCTACTTATACGTGTTTACATCGTGTACTGCGATTGTTTATTGCGAAATAACCACGCGTTCTTCGTGCGTGTGCATGAAATGACGTCTTAGGTCGGTTTTTAAACACTCAGTTCCCTGTGAAATAGTCAGAGACGTTCTTATACCTTGAGAAGAAGGTATTATTTTTCTTGTGCTGGAAAGAGTTTGTTTATTTTTCTTTACATCTGTAGAGCTCAAGATGTGTATTGTTATAGATGACAGCTATAGGAGTTCATCTACTTTTTAAATAATAATTTATTTTTCCCTGGAGAACTACACAAGTGGTTTAGGACAAAGACATTCAGTGAAATTCATTCTAAATTGGAATAGTACAGTACAAATTGTGGTTCAACGTGAAATTCTGGACATTTGTGTAAAGACTTCATCTGACGTCATCATCCTTCATCTTGGAACGTCACCAAGATTCAAACCTGGATTCAGTGTAAATTATTTAGTGATAGGACTTCTATTTTTTCAGTATTAGGATAAATGTTTGGATTTTCTTCACAAACCGTAAGTCTTATTTCATATTTTCACCTTTTCACCGTGTTTTCTTGGGAAATAAATTATTTTTGTTAAAACTTACAAAGCTTGTTGTCTTCACTCTTTTCTTTTGTTACTTTGAACGAGCCGATACGTAACAAAAAAGAAAATTGGGGAGCTCGTCCTTGGGATATTTGAATTTGGCTAAAATATTTCAGAAAATTGTTTTTTGAAATTTAAATTCCCCTAGTTTTAATCCCAAGTTCTATTTCACATTTTACTTGAAATCCTTAGTGAAAATAACAGGCTTTCTTTCGCAATGACTTTGTCAAAAGTAGAGTGTTTTCTTTCTAATCCAACTCAGGAGCAGTTGAATAGTCTAAAAAAGGATGAGTTGCTTGAACTTGCCAGAAAGTACGATCTTTCTGAAGCAAAAGCTTCCTTGACAAAACAAGAAATTAAAAATATTTTAATTCAGTATTTGGTAGGGAAGAATATTTTTGACATAAGTGTTTTGGCATCAGTCAGTAAGTCTATGACAGGCACTGACATTAAGGTAATGGAACTAAAAATGAAATACAAGATGGAAGCAGAGATGAGGAAGCTCAAGTTTCAGAAAGAGGAAAGAGAGAGAGAGAAAGACAAATAGAATTACAAATAGAACAAATGAAATTACAGTTTGAAAAGGAGGAGAAAGATAGACAAGAAAGAGAGAAGGATAAACAATTGCAATTTGAAAAGGAGGAGAAAGATGGACAAGAAAGAGAGAAGAATAAACAATTACAATTTGAAAAGGAGGAGAAAGATAGACAAATGAAAATGGAATTGCAAAAAGAACAAATGCATTTACAGAAAGATAAAGAAGACAAATGGAGTTACAGAAAGAACAAATACAATTACAAAAAGAACATACACGTACAGATGCAAACACAAATTAAATTGAAAGAATTAGAGCTGGCAAGTGAAAAGAACGATTCCACTTCTCGTACAAATTCAAAGTTTGACATTGTAGGAAATATTAAGTTAGTTCCCCCTTTTGGTGAAAAGGAAGTAGACAAATATTTTATTCATTTTGAAAAAGTTGCTGAAAATTTGAAATGGCCAAGGGAGCATTGGACTCAATTATTGCAAAGTGTACTTTATGGTACGGCCCGAAATGTCTATACATCTCTGCCAGTACATCAAAGTTCTGACTATGATTTGGTTAAGGAATGCATTTTGAAGGGTTACAAGTTAATCTCTGAGGCTTATCGGCAAAAGTTCAGAAACTATAAAAAAAAAAGAAACTAGACACACGTATGTTGAATTTGCTGGAGAAAAAGAACAGTTGTTCAAGAGATGGTGCTTGGCTGAGAAAATTGAACATAATTATGAAAGACTCGAACAACTGGTATTACTTGAAGAATTCAAGAACTGTTTCTAGTGATATCAAAACTTATCTTGAAAATCATGAGGTCAAAACCTTGGGAAATGCTGCTCTTGCTGCTGATAAGTATTCCTTAACTCATAAAGTTCCTGCAGTAAGCAAATCTTTCACTCAGCAGTCTACTGGTAGAAGAGTATTTCAGCTTAATACGATTCCTTCTAATGCTCAATCTGGCACAACTTCTAAAAATCAAGCTTCTGACAGACTTGATTCAAAATCCTTCTCTATTCCTACCTATTGCAAGAAAAAAGGACACGTCATTTCTGATTGCTTCAAATTGAAATATAGGCATCAGAATCAAGATAGACGTATCCCAAATGCTCTTATTTCTAAGAGGTCAAGGTCATGGTCATGTATTGAAAGCAATACATTTGTTGGGTTTGATAAACCCCAGTCTGATTTTATGATGGAGAATTTTGAACCATTCATGTCGAAGGGTTCTATATCACTCTTGGGTGATTTGGCCAATCCTATCCCTATTAAAATTTTAAGAGATACAGGAGCTTCTCAGAGTCTTTTATTATCAGGTATTTTGCCTTCTTCTGAGAAGTCCTGTTCTAATGAGAGTGTTCTCATTCAGGAAGTAGAGTGCGGTTTTGTTAATGTTCCTCTCCATTCTGTAAATTTGTCATCAGACTTAGTTTCAGGACCTGTGACAGTCGGAATAGTGTTTTCTTTACCTGTTGAGGGCATTCATTTGTTACTAGGCAACGACCTAGCTGGAGACAAGGTTGTGGTTAATCCACTTGTAACTGACAAGCCTTCTTTGGATCAGAAAGTTGATCCTATGGAAAAAAAATCCCTGATTTATACCCAGCTTGTGCAGTTACCAGAGCTATGGCAAAGAAAGCTCATGAGAATGATTTTGATAAGGAAAATATTCCTTTAGCTGACACATGTATTGGTCAGGCTTTTGATGAGGTCACTTTCACTTCTAATTTGGATCAATCAAAAGGTATTGATCATAGTGATCCCCTTTTGAATACTCATTCTCTTTTTTCTAATCAGGGTGACAAACGACAATCACTTGTCGTCGAACAAGAAAAAGATCCTGAGATCTCTTGTTTATTACAGAGGGCCATTAGTGAAACAAAGCTACTGAAGTACCTGTCTGTTACTTCATTAAAAATGGAGTTCTTATGAGAAAATGGAGACCTCCCGAGGTACCTGCTAGTGACGAATGGTCAGTGAACTATCAGATTGTGGTTCCAAAATCTTACAGACAGGAAATACTTAGTTTGGCCCATGAAACTCCTCTGGCTGGTCATTTAGGGATAAATAAAACTTACCACAAGATCTTGACTCACTTTTATTGGCCAAAAATCAAAAGTGATGTTTGTAAGTTCTGTAGCTCTTGTCATACTTGTCAAATGGTAGGAAAACCCAATCAGAAGATACATAAGGCTCATCTGCAACCTATTCCTGCATTTGACGAACCATTCAGTTGAATTGTGGTAGATTGTGTTGGTCCCTTACCAAAGACCAAGTCAGGCAACCAATATTTGTTGACCATTATGTGTGCGTCAGCAAGATTCCCAGAGGCAATTCCCTTGAGGGATACTATAGTTAAAGCTTTGATGAAGTCTTTTACTCAATTTGGCCTTCCTAAATTTGTCCAATCTGGTCAAAGGTCAAATTTCAAGTCTGGAATTTTCCAGCTTGTTATGCTTGAAGTTGGCATTCAGCAGTTCAAGTCAAAAGTGAAACTATGGTTTCACAAAACTTTACTTGAGAGAATTTTTGAGTCTTGTAATAGAGCTCATTCTCTCTTGCTCATTCTTCAAAATTTTCTTCAAGTTAGATTTTATGGTCCTTACAAAGTAAAGAAGAAAATGAATGAGTTAAATTAAAATATTAGTACTCTGATCTAAATAAATTAATGGAGTACTAGTATATTGAAAGAGATAGCCAAGTAAATTATGCAATTAATTTAGTTGTACTTGTCCCACCAACTGAGGATTTGAGTGAAGGAATTCAGTCGGATTCTACTGATCTTGAAACAACAAATCTTCGGAATTCTGAAATTATGGAAAATCTAGACCGGAAACTTTCTCATTTACAACAACAAGAAAAGGGTGAACTTAAACAGTTATTGTATGAATATGAGCACTTGTTTCCAGACGTACCTACAAGGACATACAAAATTTTTCATGACGTTGAAATTGTAAATTCAAAACCCATGAAACAACATTCATACAGGATCAACCCTCTCAAACAGGAATACTTGAAAAAGGAGATTCAGTATTTACTGGAGAATGATTTTATAGAGCCTAGTAAGAGTGATTGGAGTTCACCGTGTATACTTGTTCAGAAACCAGATAAAACTTTCCGAATGTGTACGGATTATAGGAAGGTGAACAGTGTGACAAAAACAGATTCATTTCCATTACCAAGAATCGATGACTGTATCGACAAAATTGGAAATGCCAAATACGTCACCAAATTCGACCTTCTTAAAGGATTTTGGCAAATTCCACTAACGGAAAGGGGAAAAGAAATTTCGGCATTTGTGACTCCAGATGGACTCTACCAATATAAAGTAATGCCATTTGGTATGAAGGGTTCTCGAAGTACTTTTCAACGCCTTATGAATATGATTACCTCTGGTCTAGACAATTGTGATGCGTATATTGATGATTTCATCATCTACAACAACACCTGGAAAGAAAATCTAGCCACGATTCGGAAATTCTTTGACAGACTCACTGATGCAAATTTGACTATTAATTTATCTAAAAGTGAGTTTTGCCGTGCTTGTGTTACTTTTCTAGGACATGTTGTGGGACATGGTCAAGTTAAACCTATAGATGCTAAAGTCAAGGCTATCTCTGAATTTCCTGTACCTGTCAGTTAAAAAACAGCTGATGCGATTTTTGGGTATGGCTGGTTACTATCGCAAATTTTGTTCTAACTTCTCTAATATTGTTGAACCTCTGACAAACTTGTTCAGAAAGAAAAACAAGTTTCTTTGGACTGAAAAATGTCAAGAGGCTTTTGATAGGTTAAAGGCCATACTTAAAAGTGCACCAGTTCTAACAGCTCCAGATTTCAGTCAACCAATCAAACTATCTGTGGATGCAAGTGATGTTGGGTTTGGAGCAGTATTGACTCAAGATGATAGAAATGGTGTAGAACATCCAGTGTGCTATTTCTCAAAGAAATAAAATAAGCACCAAAGAAACTACTCAACAATCGAGAAGAAATGCTTGGCTTTAATGCTGGCATTACAGCATTTTGAAGCTTACATTAGCTCAGCTCCTCCTCCGGTTGTTGTGTTTAGTGATCACAACCCCCTTACTTTCATCAACAGGATGAAAAATAAAAATCAAAGACTATTAAGTTGGAGTTTATTTTTGCAAGAATACAACCTTGACATCAGGCACATTAAAGGAAAAGACAATTTAATTGCTGATGCACTTTCCCGTGTATAGAAATATTTTCATATACACCTTTGTATAATTCATAAAAGTTCTTATGTAATTTTTTTTACCTCGTGTATAGTTTACATCTGGTAAAAAAAGAAAGCTTTATTACATAAACCTTTCTTTTTTCTTTATGGGGGAAAGTGTTACGACCATGTAGTTTAATTACTTGTGTGTTAAAATTTGAATTCTTTTAATTTCGTTTTTGTATTATTGTATATTATTATGAAGATGATTATGTTCACAGGGTCTGATATTTTGAAAGAAACGTCGTGTTTATTTGGAACGTAAATATGACTCTCGGCTTTCGTAAGTTTTTTGTTTAGATTGCCAGGTGGATAAACTGCCGGCATCAACGATTGGTTGTGGCCGAGGTCATTTCTAATTATATGTGTTTACATCGTGTACTGCGACTGTTTTTTGCGAAATAACCACGCGTTCTTCGTGCGTGTGCATGAAATGACGTCTTAGGTCGGTTTTTAAACACTCAGTTCCCTGTGAAATAGTCAGAGACGTTCTTATACCTTGAGAAGAAGGTATTATTTTTCTTGTGCTGGAAAGAGTTTGTTTATTTTTCTTTACATCTGTAGAGCTCAAGATGTGTATTGTTATAGATGACAGCTATAGGAGTTCATCTACTTTTAAATAATAATTTATTTTTCCCTGGAGAACTACACAAGTGGTTTAGGACAAAGACATTCAGTGAAATTCATTCTAAATTGGAACAGTACAGTACAAATTGTGGTTCAACGTGAAATTCAGGACCTTTGTGTAAAGACTTCATCTGACGTCATCATCCTCCATCTTGGAACGTCACCAAGATTCAAACCTGGATTCAGTGTAAATTATTTAGTGATAGGACTTCTATTTTTTTCAGTATTAGGATAAATGTTTGGATTTTCTTCACAAACCGTAAGTCTTATTTCATATTTTCACCTTTTCACCGTGTTTTCTTGGGAAATAAATTATTTTTGTTAAAACTTACAAAGCTTGTTGTCTTCACTTTTCTTTTGTTACTTTGAACGAGCCGATACGTAAAATATTATATTAGCTCTCACTCTTGATGCAAATGTAAGTAGAAGCAGTTTAATAATTTATCACAGCAAAGTTTGCAAATTTAAAAACTGATAAAGTATGTTTTGTTTGGTTTAGGTATTTTTCTGCCTAACTGAAGCCCATTATTGTTAATTTCTTATGTAGAAGAAATATAAATTATATGCATCTATATTATCTAAATTATTCACCCTTTTATATTAGATGTATTAGATGGGAATGAACGCCACTTCACTTGAAATTTTGGTGCCTGTAAGGGATGTTATAGCACAGGTGCCTTTGGACTGTCCTTTGACCTATGAGGCACTGCCTCCATATATTTGTCCAAGGTAAGGTCATCAAACTTTCACTTTTCATTTTTCTCATTGCTGCTTTGTCTCCGTTAATTCCTTTATCATAAGCTACATCTCCATTTTAGATATACACCTTCCTCCTGTTTTTAACTCCATTTGACTCATTATACTTATTACCTTTGGCATTTTACTTTATTTTATTCCCCAAAATTCACCCCAAATCCAATATAACCACTTAGAAGCTGTGATCTACTGTATTTGGTGACAGACTGGCTTACTGCATCAATTTTATTCACTACACAAAGGAGGGAAGCTTTCTATTTGTGTTACAAAGAGGATGGGTTGGTTGACCTTTATGTGAGGACTGGGGGTTAGTGACCTCATGTATCTGCAGACAGTGTAAAGTGTTCAAAGCTTATACTTTATAATAAGATTGGGTCATGTCCACCTGCCTCTGATGTTAAGTTCTGCATCTACCAAACAAATATAAAGTCCTTTATTTTGGGTGAATTATACTTTTTGAAGTAGAAGAGGTACATACTATTTGGTACATTGACCTTTGACCTAGTTATTACATAATACGATATAATGTGATTCATCCCATATCACCCATGCAAAGTTCAGCAAGTGCTGATATGAATAAGACACAACTCATAGTTAAAACAAGTCATTCTATTCTCAAAATGTAGTTTGGTAGTAAAGCACAAAGATGAAAACAGCAGCTGAAATAGTTCAAAGACCATTACATACACATTAATATAAGACACAGCTTGGTACCTCATAAAATTGTTTTTGACAGGTGAGACTAAGTACACTTGTTACTTGTACAGTCCCAAGCTATATCACAGATTATTGAAAAAAAAATAAGGTTGGCTATAGGTATAATGCTACCAATTGTACAACCCCAGGTGGGCGGAGTTTAAGGTGTAGAACATTGTATTCAGAAATAAGCAATACAACTAGCTGTGATTGGTGCATTATGTAAGAGTTGTACTTTCTGTTAGGCTTAAAAAAAAAGTTGAGCCTCTTGGCAACATGTGAGATTATGTTAATTCATATCTAGATTACATTCTGTATTTTTATGATCTTTTTTAAAATGTGGTACACATGACTGAAAATGTGTCTGGTGTGACTAGATAACTCTGACCCCTGTCTAGTCCCAGCAGAGTTATCTCTCTTAAATGCAATGGAGTACCTGGTTCTGTCCTTGCCAAATTGACAATCTAACATTGTGTGACATGCATACTGAGGTAGGATAGAAAGTATATTTATTTCACAAAACATTTGCATTGAGGTCTATGGAAAAACAATTGGTACCGTGATACCTGATGACCAAGTCCTTGCTTAAAAGCTCTAGATATATTTTATTTTACAAATAATATTTTCTGTTCCCTTAAAGCCATCTAGAGGTAAGTCATGTTCCATAGAACAGTGGAAGTGGTTCAGGGGGTTAAGGAGACGCAGTTAAGTAGGAGACTACTCAAAATCCGTTATGACGTCTTGCACATCAATTTTGTGTCAATGCAGCGAATCACACTGTAAGAAGTGAGACATTTTACACCAGTGGCAAATAGACACCTCCCAAGTAGCAAACATTGTTTCTCAACTTAATTACACAACATAGTTCAGTTGTCAGCCCCCAGGCATTTATCTTGAGATATATCGTGACTGTGCACTATACGTTGCTGAACAAATAATATGGAACCAAAGTATAAAAGAAATAAATTAATTTTGTTAACAATATGTTGTATTGCATCACTGTTTCTATTATTATTATTATTATTATTATTATTATTATTAACATAGTTATCTTCATTAATGACTACTGGACGTTTTTTAACTTACACGACGCGTAATATTGTCCTCCTATGAACCCCAGAACGCCTGAGGATTTTCCTATTAAGAATATTTAAGACGATTTTGAGTAGGTGTTCGATAGTCACGAACCAGATGGGAATAACGTACCATTTTCCGTGTATTTCATCGGGGGTCGGGATAAATTTAATAAGTTATCATTTTCGTGTATTTCAAATCGGGTCGAGGTAATTTTATTACATGTTTACATTTTTTAAAATAGTCTTACCAAAACCAAATTGTATTCAGATAACTGCGATGTCTAAGATAATAATACACATGAATATACATCTGTTTAAAGCTGTTCAAAGATAATCGTGGCTAGTTGTGTTCAGTCCTAGACACGATTTAAAATGTCTGCTTTTCCCTCGTACTTATGGTTCTTTGTTCATATTATTGTGGCGAGTGAAATTAAAATGTAATACTTGATTGATTTGAATTAAATAGAATGGAAAGTAAATAAACAATACCACAGTACAGTCTGTGTAGCAATTTTCAGTCAACCTCTCTTTAATCCGTATGGAAAAGTGTGTGCACGCGCGCGCGCGCGTGTGTCTTGGGGAGACCTATCTGTTTACATTGCACCATAGTTTTTCACTTGCTATAATCTGGTATACGTATTCTAAATTGCGCGAGACAGGGTTTGTTTTTGACAGCAAAATGTCTTAGCAATATTAAGTGAAAACGGAGAATGTTGTGCAAAGTTAAAGGGAAATTTTATTTGTGTTTTCAGCTTAAAAGGTTTCAAGGAGCCGTCGTTTCCAAGTCAGCTCAGGGTCCATTCCCTTATATGTGGTTTCACTTGATATCAGGTAGACAGAGGCATCGGGATTTTTTGTTAATCCAATCACGCGTATCGTTGATTAGATGACGAGAGACCAGTGAAATACTGAAATACTGCGCAAGTGCCAGTTGTCGAGTTCTTTCAAACTATATATATATATATATATATATATATATATATATATGTGTGTGTGTGTGTGTGTGTGTGTGTGTGTTCTGACACAATAAAAGCATACTTTTGTCAGAGAAAATCTTGTCATTGTATGTAGTCATAATCGTACAATCACTAAATATGGGAAAATTTTCAGCAAGAAAACTTTAGTGAAATTGAAGAATAATGGGCAGTAATATAGGCCGAAAATCATGAGTAGATTTTTTTTCTTTTGTTTTGAAAAAGGGAACAAACATCGGTATTATATTCTAACAAGAGACTCCGCTTGGCATCTCGTCAAATGACAAAGTTCCGCTCCTCAGCTCAATGTAAGCACCAGTGATTACCACCAATCGACATTGGTAACTAACTTGTGAAAATTAAGGGAATTTATAATGTTTTGTTGATTTTTTAAACTTAAAATATTATGACGATTATTAGTAGTGGATACTGGGTCATAGTGAACTTTTATATAGAATATTTGCACCAGAAAATTTACCCAAACACAAAAGTTCGAGTTATACTGTAGGTGATTGGATAAATATTGATAACTTTGAACTGATGTCATCACTGGCATTCAACAATTCAGACACAGCTATCTGACTCATCGAGTAGGTGACTGACTCCATTTTTATCCTTTTAGGCCTTTGTCTTTGATAGCGAAGAAAATCCTTCTAGCTTGCTATTTTGGTTTTAAAAACAAATATTTATAACCAATAACATGTTGAAGTTATTCCCAAGATTTTCTAGATTCAGTTTGATAAATTCTATGATGACAAAATTAGTCTCTTGTAAGGCAAGATGAAGGATATGACCTGAGTAAGCCAAATGTTTTCACTTACTGGATATGGGCGTCAAGCCTGTTGTAGCCCGTATGTAAAAAGTATCAATACCCAAACACACAAGTCGAAGTTACACTGTATGTGATTGGATAAATATAATGCTTGAAGAAGGCTCGGTTGTAAAACTAAAAAGTTATTAACATGAACGAGAGTTGTATGCTTTTTATTGTGTTTGAGAGTATCATCGTGCCAGAGACAGACGGATACAAAGTGTCCGATACAATCGTATCACAGGCAGAGACTTGTACCTGGCAATCGGACATATCAAAGACAACCAAAACAGGCTTATAAGCTAGTATATACGGTATTATATATCTCCTATGCACGATGATAGAACTAACAGTGTCACTCAATGGCTGCAAATTTAGCTTTTATCACGGCTATTTAGGAACGGTTCAATGAAACAGCTACCAAAAGCTTGGAAAAAGTTGTATTCCTAACTTAACCATTTAAACATAACAAATGTCGATTCTCAATATGTTAAAGATGTGGAATAATATCAATCAATTGAGATGTACATGATATTTGTCATGAACTATACCTTAATGTTGTTTGTTGATTATTAAAACAACTTCCTCGAGGTTGATTTAATTTCACTTACTGTATTGCTTGTCATGTTATCGGTAAGTTTAACTTACCAATAGCTGTTGCTATTTCATCATGTTTTAAAACTTTGCCGTACATTAATTTTTCCTTGAAAGCTTTTGCAACATACCCTGTCAATACTGTACCAAGCACCCTAAAAGCTAAATGATCAATTATACCGATAAATATATATTTCTGAAAAATATAATCCAATTGCTATTACACCCATATCATCTAAAAGTACAGCCTCTGTCCGATTCAAAACTTTGCATGGTACTTCGTGTTTCAGGTTTTTTGGTAGCCTTGTATTCATTTTCGTTTTTACATTATTAACCCTCGATTTATTTTTGTAATGAAATTTGCAAGGCTAGATCAAAAGAAATCTGAATTGGAACACATCTGAATTTCTCTTCAACTTACTTACCATCAAGCTCCTGTTCCAAGTAAATCATTGCTTGACGAAATAAAAACGATATGGCGTCAAGGCTTTGGTAAATTATTTGCTTCAGGTAGCGATAGAAGTAGCAGTAGACAGACCTGTTATTATTGGTTGTCGAATACGTTATTTAATAATGCCAGTCCAATTGTTTCTCTACTACCTGATGACGTCATATTACTTGTTTTTGACATTAGTGGGTTTGTTTCTTGCAGTGTAGATTAAGGGTGGAAAGAAAGCGACGAGCAGGATTGAGCAAAACTTCGCACACATTTAAAGCATGACCGCACATTGTTCATATTTCATAAACCACTCGAAAAACTAAACTTTAGCAGCTACTGCAATCATTAGCATAAATATAAATTATTGTTTGTTTAGTTCATGGTCAACAATATTTCTTTTCAAGTTTCTAGAACGATCTGTGTCGTCGTAGGCACTTCATCATCGTAGTCCTTATATAGATATATAACTTTTACTCACTTTGTCATTTTTGTCCTCTTCAATTTCTTTTCGCACAGTCACATATCGTTTGTCGGCCATTTGGAATACTCTTATTTCTACATAGGTTTTAATGGCATGGTTTAAACCAAGGTTGAAGGATGTAACAAATATTGAAATGAAACCGCGACGATGAAAGAATTAAAACATCAACGGCATGCGACTTTGTATTGATCACAAAACCAGGGAGAAAAAAGAAAGCATATCCAAACCCACCACCAGTAAAGAACAAAATAGTATATATGAAGAACGTAACGTTGTACACAATGTATTAGCTGGGTAATGTATGATATTTTTGAAAAGAAAGTGAAAACAGATAACATTAAAAAATAGAAGTAGTAAGGGAAAAGGAGACTTCTATCTCCAGGACCTCTCCCCACCCTCCAAACAAATATAAATTACCATCTCGGAGACCCTCCAATCCTTATCCCAAAACGACTTACAGTTTTTAGCTAGGAGGTTTCTACTTCAAATATAATCCAAGACCTTTACCCACCTCCAAACAAATATAAATTACCATCTCGGAGACCCTCCAAACAAATATAAATTACCATCTCGGAGACCCACCAACCACTATCCCAAAACGACTTCCAGTTTTTAGCCAGGAGATTTCTAGCTCAAGACGTCTACCCCCTTCAATTACGCGTAGGATTTATTCGCTGGAGTAAGAAGGTAAGTGAAACATTATTTCTAAAGTTTAGACAAAATTTCATACTCTATCATTAACATACTTTTTTTGATAATCTTTTTCATACCTGCTTACTCTCATTGGTAGAATATCTGTTAACATACTGACAATAATACGAAACTCGCGTATTAAATCGTCCATAATATTTTACACCTCGTAAGTAAGATCGTATCTGATCAAGTAATTTTTTATAGGTGATACTAGCTGTTTTGCAGGCATTTTTTTTAGTCACAAGTTGAGGTTCAATTTTTTTACACGCTGTTGCAAGAGAAACACCAACGCCTGATATTATTTAAAAAACTGATTTAATGATGCTCCACTTGAAATTATACCAGAGCTAGTCATTAGCAGTGGTAAATATGATATTATCCGAAGTATTTTACGGTAGTATTTATAACATTCTTTTACACACCAAAGGTTTTTATGATAAAATTTATAATATTGTACTAGTGCGTCAACATCTTGTTTTGAAATTTCTTCTGAAATGTGATTGAAATCGATGATTTGTTTTTCCATTACACAATATTTTATACAAAGACAAAAATTCTAGCACCAACAATCGAATCGAGAAACTCGCGGAATTTATTATTTTTAGGATTAGCTAAAAACTCTCTATATTTATCATAAACATCTGACGAAGTATCATCATATTGTTTCTTTAACCAAGCGTATGAATCAAAACTATTTCCTACTTCACTCTCATATAAATCTGTTTTATTCACCAAATTACTGTAATCGATTTCTGTTTCTTCAATATTACCCTAAAACTAAACTCAACTGATCTAACGTGTAATTTTTGAGAACAAGATGTTGCCTGATAATTGCATAAGCGACTACTAAATTTGTTAGCATTAATTTCTTAAGCTTATCTAGTTCAATTGTGAGAAGACCAACAGCAGAAGCTACTTTTAACATTAATTTTTCAAATGGTTTTGTGAGTATTGTTTTAATTTCGTTGTAAAAATTTCGTAGTGACAATTGTCTAGAGTACTGGATTGATGGGAATGGAACATCGTCTTCTTCACTTATATCATAATAAGAATCAGACTTTACGTCCAACTTTGTTTGATCGACTTCTTCAAAAAACTTTTCTCGCTCATCATCACTAAAATTACTAATTTCATCGTCTAAAGTTTTGATTATCTTTAGAGACTTGTTAACAATAATCGGATCAAATTCTGGGTATTTTTTACGTATCATTGGCAAAATTGCGTTTGCGTATACTTTAATAACTGACTCTGCGTCTGACGTTATAGTAACGATTTTAACTAAGGTTTCTTTGTCATGGTAGTACATTCCGAGATACTTAAATATACCTCGTTTTGAAAAACTATCATATAACTTTTTGTTTCTTTTTATTCTCATTTTTTTATTTTCCACTAGTTTGTCAAGACGAGTATGATTTTCGTTTCTTCGTCTTTCTTCTAGTGTTCTTCCACTATTGGACTAATTTCATGTACGTGTTGGCATTCCATGGCTAACGTAAAAACTGGTGTAAACGATAAATTTCATTTTACTTAACTCCAGCTCCAAGACCTACGTGGAAATCGGTTAAAATTCCGCAAGGAGCCTACAACGTAACTGATTTAAATAAGACGATACGCGAATTAATAACGAAAAATGGAGGAGTTTCAGACAATTTTGAGCTAACACCAAACTATAACACATTACGCGCTAGAATAACATTAAAAAATAATTTGATAATAGATTTTTCATCATCAAGCATAGCATCGCTGATTGGATTTACTCACAAGCAATATGGATCAACCACAGAACAAACTATAACATTTGACGGTGAACTGCCGGTAAATATAACTGACGTAAACACAATATTAATAAATTGCTCTATTGCTTTTAGATCTTACTCAGCCCAAGATAGTAAAGGACAAACGATATATAGTTTCTCGCCAGAAGTTCCACCGGGCTCGCTCATGCAAATTAGTCCACGGCAAGTTATTTATTATCCGCTAAATGTTGAAAATCAAATAAGAACAATAAATATGCAGTTGACAGATCAATCTGGACAACAGCTGGATCTGAATAACGAGGTTCTTACTTATTATTTACACTTACGCGTTGCGTAGTTTTATACACCCCTTGATATAATGAAACAGAGAAAAAAAATTTATCGAAGAAAAATAGTTGGAGGATTTTTTAGAAATATATTTACTAAAATTATTGAAAATGTTCCGGGAATAGCGCATAAAGTTGTACCAATTGCACTTGACGCAGGTAAAGCTTTTGCAACTGGAGCCGCATCTGCTGCTGGAACTGCGGTGGGACAAAAAATAGCTGATTAAATAAAAGGCACACCGTCTACATCTGAGATAAAACAAGTTATATCAGAAATCGCTCCAGCAAAAGAAACTCAACGTTCTATGATAACAACAACAAACAAACTTTTATCACCAAAGGGCGAGCAGATTATACAAAAATTAATATCTAAAGTAACAGCGCCACAGTGATAATTTTGTATAACCTAATAAATAAAAAATGTCTGTTAAAAATTATCTTGATTTAGCAGAAACGTATGACATCGATGACACTGTAACAGAATTTGAGTATGTTGAGTATCTCGATGAAAATTCTAATGAACCAAATAAAGCTGGTATTAGAACATTTAATACTCGAGATGAATATGCATTTCTACTGCCACATAAGGCAATGTTAGAAGTTCGCTGTCAGATTATGACAGTGACCAATCCGCCTGTTGCAATTGCAGCTGGAACAGAAGTAGCTCTTATAAATAATGGTTGGTGCTTATTTAAAAGTGCTAGATATCAACTGGCCAATCAAACTGTTGAGGATATTTCGAGCCACCTACAAGTTGCAAGTACAATCTTAAATATTACTTCGTTTTCCGACGATTACTCCAGATCGACTGCAACGAACATGATGTGGTTTAAAGATACTGGACGTGGTTCAGCTGAATCGACCGAACTTTTCTTGAAAGGTGTTTTATTACACAGAGCTGATGCCGCTGCAGACGTTGTAATTGTAAGAACTTTTCTTATTGTTAATGCAGCCGTACTAGGTATAGCCGCACCAGCTGCAGACGCTACAAGAGTCTCACTTACTGCAGCTTGTAATAATCTTGGTATAGCACCACCAGCTGCAGGTGCGGACGGCGTTGCAATGTTAGATTTAACCAATAACACAATTAGCGTAAAAAATCCACGTTACAATGAAGGTTTTGCTAGAAGAAAAGAACTTGCAGAAGGATCACGTCAAATTACAATAATGCTGCCATTAAGTACAATATTTGGCTTTTGTCGCGATTACAACAAAGTATTTCGTGGAGTTAAACATACACTTATTTTAGATCGAGCAGAACAAAAGGACTGCCTGTTTAGGTCAGGCGGAGCTGATGTACAGTTTATCATAAACAAACCTGCGCTATGGATGCCACGAATAACTCCGTCAATCGATAAAATGTCAGATTTAAACAGTATACTCGACAAACATACAAACAAAATTTATTTTCAGCAACATAAAATCTATCAAACAGCAGTTCCGAATACTACTGACTACACATGGCGAGTTACAACAACATCAAGCGAACAATTGCAGAGGCAATTATTTGTTGTATTTCAACATCAAGCGCGACGTGGTAACCAACAACAAAATAATGCGATATTTGATAACGCTGATGTTAGACGAATATATGCTAGACTAAATTCGAAGCAGTATCCGGAGCGAGCGATAGAATATAATTTTGCAGATGACGCTAATAAAAATATTACTAGACCTTACATGTATCTGCTCGACGCAATGCAAAAATATCAGGATGTTGGAGATGGATCTCAGATATCGACAGAGGAATTTCGTACACTTTATCCAATATTTTATTTTGATGTTAGTAAACGTAGAGAGCGATCTGTCGACTGGACAGCTGATATTGAAATTACTTGGACACTCGGAGCAGTTCCTGTGGCACAGTTATACGTATACGCGCTAGTGATCAGCGACAGATTTATTACGATTGTTTCTGTTGGAGGTAAAATGACAGTACAAGTTTAAAAATTACTAGTAATTTTGCAAGTTTGAACAAACTTTGAGTTTAATCTGTAACTTTAATATAAGATGATAAAATATATTGTAAAAGAAATATATTTGACTGATGGTCAAGTTAAAAAATTAGCAGCTGCTGTTGCAAAGCAGAGGCAGGTATCATGAAAAATCAACCGTGACATTTCCAAGGGTATTTTAACAAAATTAATGTTAACCAAAAAACAAGTAAACAGATACGATCGTAAAAAACCTTTTCTTTTAAATTTAAGTGCCGCACAAATAAGAGTGATGGCAAAACAAGGTGGTTTCTTTGGTCCGGCATTATCAGTGATAGCCAGAACGTTATTACCTAAAATTTTGCCGGTGTTAGGTACATTAGGACTAGCAGCAGCGTCTGGAGCAATATCTGGCGCAACGAAAAAAGCAGTTAAAGGTCGTGGTATCATTCGGGGCAGTGGAATAAAAAAAATAGTCTAAAGATAAATTGTAAATGTCGGTGGTAACAAAATTATCAATTTTGCAAGTTTAATTTTATGTGACTGATAAATATAACGCCACAACGAAAAACAAAATCGTCGAAAAAAAGGAAAACAAAGCGTCCTCGAACAAAACAAGGAGGATTTCTTCCTTTACTTATGGCGGGATTAGCGGGAAGTATTCTTCCGGGCCTACTAGGAATCGGACGTGGACTAACATTGCCGGGAACACGCCCCCCCCCCCGCTAAGTAACTTTGATATACTTAATAAGTTAAAACAAGTAAACAATTTCCACGGAGTATATTCTAAGAATGAACTTACTAACATCACAGGTGGTTCCTGCGTGATAAATATACAAGATTTCAATGGCGGATCTGGTACACATTGGGTAGCAGTTTATAATAACAATTATTTTGACTCGTTTGGACTTCCTCCGAGCGACGCAATAAAGAAATATATAAACAAAAAATATAAAATAATATATTATTCGTCCAATCAACTTCAACCTGTTGGAACTTCTGCTTGTGGATATTATTGTATAATGTTCATTAAACAAATGTCCCAGCCTAAATTTAATTTTTTAAATTTTATTTTACAGTTTGACAAGCAACCTTCTCACGCTAATGATGAGATTGCAATTAATTTTATCTAAACTTACAAATATATAATGTCAACATATTGTCTCAAATGTAAAACTAAAACAGAAAATATCAATGAAACAACAGAAAAAACAAAGAACAACAGGACGATGCTGAAAAGTCTTTGCGCAATTTGTGGAAAAAGAAATAGTATGTTTTTAAAGAAATTATCCCCAGCGATAAAGTCGTTGGGAGCTGGTTGCCCTGACGTTATTTTAGTAGACGACTAATTAATAGAATGAGATGCAAGTGTGATTGTGATAGAGATTTATGTCTTGAGCAAAATAAAATTGTCACATACTGTCAACAATGCAACAACAGAGAAATAATAGGAACAGGTATAGACATACATAAAGTAATTGGCAAATTGCCAAAACCAAAAGGAGGCTGGACATTGCCAGGCCATAAATATACTGGACCTTATAATCCTCTTGATAAACAACTAGATGAAAATGATAATCCGCTGCCAGGACAAGAGCCTTACAATCAAGTTGATGAGATAGCAATGCGCCATGATATCTGCTACCGGGACAACGAGCAAGATAAGGCTGGTTGTGATAAAGTAATGTTAGACGAACTTCGTGATATGAAACCGACAAATATGCGAGAATGTTTTCATAGAAGGCTGGTGCAGGGTTTTATTGGAGCAAAATATAAAATGGGACTCGGTGAAGAATTGTGTGATGATCTTGCAGCTGAATTATACAAACTTAAAAAAAAAATTTACGCGACGTAAAGTTGTCGCAAATGCCGTTGATGACATCTGGGCAATAGATTTAGTAGATGTGTCAAATCTAGCTGAATTTAATGATAATAAGAAATACTTATTTAATGTTATAGATATTTTTAGCAAATATGCTTTTAGTGTTCCAGTTTCAGACAAGACAGGAACGTCAATAACTGACGCGTTAAAACAGGTTATCGTTAGTACAGAAAGAAAACCAAATAGAATCTGGACCGATCACGGAGCGGAGTTTTTCAATAAAAAGTTCGAGCAGTTTTTGCTCCAAAATAATATCAAAAAATATATTACAGGGAACGAAGGTAAAAGCGTTATCGTCGAGCGATTTAATCGCACGCTAAACGAAAAAATACACAAATATTTGACAGCTAAAAATACGAGTAAATATATTGAAAATTTACAGAAAATTGTTGACGAATATAATAATACGAAACATCGAACCACCAAAATGTCGCCAAATGACGCAATTAAAAATCCAATATTAGCGAACGAAAACATGTACCGCAGACATAAATTTAAAGTTGGTGATAAAGTTAGAATTTCTTTGACGAAAAAAACATTTGAAAAAGGATTTACTCCAAACTGGAGCGAAGAAGTATTTGTTCTTGATAAAGTACTTTTAACAATACCTGTAACATACTCGTTAAAAGATTTATTAGGTGAACCTATAACTGGCAGTTTTTACGAGCAAGAACTTCAGAAAAGTGAACAAGATGTTTTCGTTATCGTAAAAGTTATTAGGAAAAAAAGGCAATAAAAGTTTAGTTAAGTGGCGCGGGTATAGCGATAAATTTAATAGTTGGATACCAACTAAGTCGATCCAATAATGTTATTATAAATTTGTTCGTATTTCACAAGTAATGATTTACATTTGATAGTTTTACATAACGAAATTAAATGTAATTTTCTTGCATCATCAACTGGCATTAAATTGAATATTTTAGCAAAAATAAAATCGTATTTTATGCTCCTTTGCTGGCCAGTTATTTTTAGATTTAGAAACGGTTTGATAAGCTGCCAAAATATTTGTTGTTCGGCAACAGTAAAATTAAATTTTATTATTTTTTGTAGCAATGTGATACTTAACATTATATCGTCCAGTTGTCGGTCTGCTGTAATTTTTTCTGTCGGAGACGGCGACTATCTCATCTTCATCGTCATTATTAAATAAAATATCATTTTCACTATAGCTAGCAAATTTGTCTATTATATCGTTAGTGATTGTAATATTGTCTGCGATTTTGTCGTTAGTGATTGTATCACTTACGATTGTATCTTCCGAATATATATCAGCAAGTCTTTTCATCAAGTTCATATTATAATATACTTTTATCTAATTTATTGTTATAAGATGACTAACGAGGTAAAATATCACCAAAAGGTTACTATATTAAATTATAACGAACTAGCTGAAGCAGTGAGAAATGTATGTTAGGGTATAATTCTTATTCTGTCGATGTTATTGTTACGCAAGGCGAAAATGATTGCTAACAGCAGCAGAAAAAAATAAACTTAACGATAGCGCAATAATGACGCTGAAATTTGATAAAGATGATATTATAGCGTTTGCTCATAATTGCTTAACCAAAAAGGAGCTAGCAAATATATTTAATCATCATATCTAAAGATAATCCAAGCATCGTATTCGCTTGAAAAAGCTGATCGTATTATTCTATCGGCAACAAATTTTACTACCCTGGGATTTATCTTGTAGTATTGAGCAGCAGATGAGACTGAAGGAAATTTGATTTCCTCATTTGTTTCGAGATTAAATGAAACAACAGGTTTTACCGAACATCTAAAATTAATACCACCACCTCGTCCTTTTCTCACATTTTCCTGCTGGGTAACTAGTTCTAAATTTTCCATTCGATTGTCAGTCTTTACGTTATTCATGTGATTAATAACCAAACCGTTAGGTATAAGTCTGTTAAACGTCTCGTAAACAAAACGATGGCTAAGATAACTAACTTTATCGGTTAGTGTTCCTCTGACAGTTACCGTGAGATACCCCATATTATTCATAAAACCAACAACTTTTTTAGTTTCTCTTCTTCGAATAATTCCCTTATCATTTGCCTCGTATAAATCAAATACCGAATGCGGCTGAAATTCGCTTTGTAAAGATAAGTTTTCAATATTGCCATCAGTGACCGCGCCGTTAGCATGATATACACGTTGTCCTTTTGGTATTTCGTCACAGAACAAAGTGTAAATAAAATCTTTCTTTAATATTTCCGTTCTCTCAGCATTATCACCTTTAACGCTAATCTTATAACCTGCTGGCGTTGCTTTACCAACAGATTTTTGAGATTTTATGTTAATAACCGAACCAAGTGCATTACCAGCGTACAAGTTGTACTTGATGTGAACGCAATAATACTCTTGCTCGTTTGCGTTTGTCATATTTTGTTTCATTATACTATAAGCATTTTATATCTCTAATTGATTTTTCAACTGGCGTGCGGTGAGTTATCGATCGAGCAATCAATTAGAGATATAATATTACACTATATATAACAATGCTGAAATTACGTGATATAGCTAAAAAGAGCCTTATGGGAGAATCTGAAAAAATAGCGACTGCCTTTACAGGATTTGACAACAGTTATCGGTTCGATAAACAAATCGTACTGGTAAATTTCACTGCAACAAATCTCTATCACTTGCTAGAGCCAACTGTAAAACGTGAACTTGAAAAACATAAGGGTCTGAGAATATCAGTGCAATATCACGTTATATTTTCAAAGCTACTTGGGTCAGACAAAGAAATTGCAGACCCTTACATTAACGCAAAATCAAGGCGTGTTTTGCTTGGGACTAATCTTTCATCACTGGCTGATGAAATACATCAGGAAATTTGGAAAAAGATAGAAGAATTTACCGAATCGGGTTCGGGTTGGAAGTTTGAAATTATTACTGAAATTTAATTTCACACAATAAAATACAACGTATTACGCGGTAGTTCGTATACTGACCTACCACAAAAAATATAAAATAAAAAATGCTGTATAAACGTAAAGAACGTTGATAACAGATATTTTCAGTGGCTATTCTTTCTGCGCTATTTCCAGCAGAACAAAATGCTGATCGCGTTGACAAGTATTTTAGTCACGTATCAAAATTAAATTTTAATGGCATCGACTTTCCAGTTGCAGAAAATCAAATACCAAAGTTTGAAAAGCAAAATAATGTTTCAATAAATGATTTCGGACTAGATGAAAAAGAAAACGTCTATCCGAGATATATTTCAGAAAAAGCTTCACAATCGACAATAAACTTGCTGTTTTATAAGAATCATTACGTTTGGATCAAAAACTTTAACGGACTAGTTGGCAGACAGTATAGTAAACAAAACAATAAAAAGTTCTTCTGTTATCGCTGCTTGCACGGTTGCTCTGACAATGAAACATTGCATAAGCATTTGCATTACTGTAGTGACGTACAACGAATAACAATGCCGTCCAAAGAAAATAATTTATTACAGTTTGTCAATAATAATCATAAACTAAAAATACCTTTCGTTATATACGCCGACTTCGAGTGCTTGCTCCAGCCTGTACTTGGCGTAGAAAATAATTCTAACCAATCGAGTACAAGAAAAACTCAAAATCATGTTCCATGCGGAGTGGCGTACAAAATAGTTTGCTGTGCTGATTCGAGCTTATCCAAACCAATCAAATTATATCGCGGTAAAAATCCAGCTGTTTGGCTTCTCAAGCAGTTAATTAGCGAAGTTGATAATATATTTAATCGTTTAAAAAGAATAACTCCAATGATAAAACTGACATCTCAACAAGAATCTGATCACGAGCAAGCGGAATTTTGTCATATTTGTGAAAAAGCTTTTGACGTTTCTGATAATAAAAAAGTACGTGACCATTGTCATCTAACAGGACAGTATCGTGGAGCGGCTCATGATAAATGTAATTTAAGGTTTCATGCTCCAGATTTTATTCCAGTTGTTCTTCACGATTTCAGAGGATATGACAGTCATATTATAGTAGAAGCTTTTGGTGATCCTGAAATAAAATCTCGTTTAAAACTCGATAACGTAATCAAGTGTATTCCGAATAATTTTGAAAAATATGTGTCAGTTACTTTAGGTAAGTTGCGTTTTATTGACAGCCTACAGTTTATGGCAGCATCATTAGATGAGCTAGTGAAAGGTTGTAGCGAGTTTAATAATCTACGAGACTGTTTTGGAGATAAATTTAATCTATTGACTAAAAAAGGAGTATTTCCGTATGAGTATCTCGACGATTGGAGTAAATTTGATGAAATTTCTTTACCTGATAAAGACAAATTTTATTCGCAACCAAAAAATGAAAACGTAACTGATAGCGAGTATAAATACGCACAAGATACTTGGAAAGAATTTGATTGCAAGACGTTTGGCGATTATCATGATTTGTATCTGAAAACTGACGTGTTATTGCTGGCGGACGTATTTGAAAGTTTTCGAAAAGTGAGCTACAACAATTACGGACTTGATCCTTGCTGGTATTACTCTTCTCCTGGGTTATCTTGAGATGCTCTGTTAAAGTTTAGTAAAGTAAAGTTAGAATTACTGACTGACGTTGATATGTTCAATTTTATCGAAAAAGGTATCAGAGGCGGTATTAGCGTTATAACAAAGAAATATTCTGAAGCAAACAACAAATACCTGAAAGAGTACAATCCTAAGCTTCCTTCGAAGTATATAATTTATCTAGATTATAATAATTTGTACGGTTATTCTATGGCCGAACCAATGCCATTTGGTGGATTTCGTTGGATTACGACTGAACAATTTCTATCGGAGACAGAAAAAAAGATACCTGACGATATTTCGTATTTCGTTGAAGTTGATCTCGATTATCCAACTTCGCTACACAATTTACACAATGATTATCCTTTCTGTGCGGAATCAATGGCAATAGATTATAGTATGTTATCTCAAGAACAACAAGCGATAGCATCACCAAGACAAAATTCTATGATAAAAAAACTAGTACCAAATTTACTCGATAAGCGAAATTATGTTTTGCATTACAGAGTTTTAAAACAAGCAATAGACGCTGGTCTTGTGTTGAGGAAAGTTCATAGAGTTTTAAAATTTAATCAGTCACCTTGGATGAAAGGTTATATTAACTTAAACACTTCGAGAAGAGCTGTAGAGAAAACCGATTTTGAAAAAAACTTCTTTAAGCTTTTAAACAACTCCGGTTTTGGTAAGACGATGGAAAATATTAGAAAACGAGTAAATATCGAGCTAGTAAATGATATCTACCGCAGGAATAAACTTGTCAGACGATGATTTTGTTAGTATAAAAATTTTTAATGAAAATCTTGTCGCGATACAAAGAAGAAAAACAAATCTAAAACTAAATAAGCCAATTTACGTTGGAGCTTCCGTGTTAGATTTATCGAAGTGGCTCATGTATGATTTTCATTACAATTTTGTTAAAAATCAGTGGCCGTCAAGTAGACTATTGTTTACTGATACCGACTCGCTCGTGTATGAAATCGAATGCGAGGACGTCTATCAGGATATATACGATAATCGACATCTGTTTGATCTTTCCGATTACCCTCGTGACAGTAAATTTCACGATGACATAAATAAAAAGGTTATTGGTAAGTTCAAGGACGAAATGAACTCAAGCATCATCAAATACTTTATTGGATTGCGCAGTAAAATGTATGCCGTATTGCTAGACAATAATAAAATAATGCAGAAAGCAAAAGGTCTGCCTCGCGATTTTGTTAAAAAGTTTATGAAATTTGATGATTACAAGTACGCACTTGACGGCGGCATTAGTTTTATAAGAGCAATGGCTATTCGAACAAATCATCATACACTCGAAACAGTTGTCATTATCAAACGCGGATTGAGTAATGTTGATGATAAACGTTATTGCGAAAATGGAGTAGATACATTTGCATTTGGGTATTGTTTTGATGATAGATCTATACTCGATATTATATTCGATGACTAGGGTATGTAATTTTGTGTGAACAATAAAAGTAATGTTTGAAAATTTGACAGTGACAAATAGCTACAATAGCAAGATCAAATATCTAATGATAGACGGCAAACAGTTGACAGTTGAAATTAATAATGAAATATCAGGTATATGTTTCAGCGGCCGTGACAAGCTAAAACTTTCACTTATGAGATCTGGTGACAGCGAGTATTTCAATTACCTTGAACAACTGAGCCACAAGTTATCAGCAGGATTTAAAAACTTTCATGATCCGATAAGGCAACAAAAATATACTAAACTTACCATCGATCTCGATCGGTCAAAAGTATATTTTATCGACAAAAAATATCCTCTTAACAAGCTGCAAATAAATGATTTGTTTCAATGTCGTCGCTGTGTGAGCGGCAAAGTAAAATTCTGTCTCTATTATCATGATGATGAAATATTTCTAATATCAACGGTTGAAATATTGATAATTGGCGATGAGGTCTAAACTTTCACTTACCTTCTTACTCCAGCGAATAAATCCTACGCGTAATTGAAGGGGGTAGAGGTCTTGAGCTAGAAATCTCCTGGCTAAAAACTGGAAGTCGTTTTGGGATAGTGGTTGGTGGGTCTCCGAGATGGTAATTTATATTTGTTTAGAGGGTCTCCGAGATGGTAATTTATATTTGTTTGGAGGTGGGTAAAGGTCTTGGATTATATTTGAGGTAGAAATCTCCTAGCTAAAAACTGTAAGTCATTTTGGAATAGGGATTGGAGGGTCTCCGAGATGGTAATTTATATTTGTTTGGAGGGTGGGGAGAGGTCCTGGAGATAGAAGTCTCCATTTCCCTTACTACTATAGGAAGTTCAAAAAATGGACTAATTAATGGATACCACCAGTTTTACAAAACTAAAAATTAAGTGCTCTTTATCTTTGTTTTTGCAAATCTGACGCCACCTACTTACCGTACATACTTAAAGATGTATCAAACGTTTTGAATAAGATAACAACTCATTCATGTTTTATGGTAACAGCATCTAGTCTAAAGACGCAAGATGATTAAAATCACTAGCTCAGTCACACCAGGATTAACCACTACCATTAATACCGATGAAAAGCATCGCAGACCGTGAAATACCGCAATCTCTGTGAACTGTTTTATGAAGCATACTTAAAGTGGCGCCCAAACGATCTCAATTATCAAGGATAGGCGACAGGTGACGGGTAACTAGACAATACAATTTGGGACTTAGGAGTGTCAGTTTGTTGAAAGTATTTAATTGCTTACTTCGTTTAGTGTGATTCGCAGTATTTACATTATTCCAAAATCTCTGTGAAAGACGTCGTAACAGATTTTGAGCCGTCCCTTAAATAATTGCTTCTCCATTTTCCCCTGAACCACTTCTACTCTTTCTAAGATATATAACACACCACCAAATGGCTTCAAGGAAAATGGAGAAATAATTATAATGAAATATAATCGGATTTTAAGCAAGAAATTAATTCATCTTACAGGACATGTCCTGTCTTTTATCCTTGATCTTTGGGAAGAGTACTCAGTTTCGCCACAAATACGATAACAGATGACCAAAGTTTACCAGTCGAAACTGAAGTTCATTTACTTGGGTGTTCTTTGCGCCATGTGACATGATGCATAATGCTTTAAAACCTTAATATTCTTTAGATTTACCGTGTCCATACAGCACACTGCCATTTATCCTCTTGTTAACAACAGCTGAACTTGTTCAACATGCACCGTATCCATTTAACGTGTGTTTATAAGGACCAGAATGTAGACGTGGACCTCGTCATGACTTGGATAATATATGCACCCATAATGCAGGGTGAAAACATAATCTTCTAAGTTGTTCTCAACCAAGAAGGGTACGGTTTCAAATCCTTCCCGGGTCTAATCCATTTCTACAGTTCTGGTGTGTCTCTGGGCAAAATAATTTATTACCATTGACTCTACACGATACAAACTTTGCTCACGTGCAGTTGAACACCAAACTATCCATCATCCTTTTAACACGCCTTCATTTTGTAGCGGAACAATAGTAACATCAGCAAGTCTCTTGACTTCCAGATTAAAAATATCTGACTTCACTCAGTGATCTTGAAAATGTGTCAAAAAAGAAGACGAAAGAGGTGTGTTAATCTTATCCAGTCTGAAATCTTATTTTCTAATTGAATATAAGACGTGAATAGTATACTATGAACTTAAATTTAGTAAGTGTTAATTGCATAGCAGCATGTTCGTATCACCTACACAACACGCTCTTGACTCAGATTCCCTCGTCATGTGACCCTGTAGGTGGAACTCCGTCTTGGACTGATGTATATTACTTAACCGTGCACACCTAAATGGCTATATCGTGCTGAGGCAATTAGAATAAAATGCCTTGCCAAGGGACACAACGGCAGTCGACCAAACCCGACCTTGGTAGGATTCACTGTGTTGTCACGAATCAGGCTCACTAACTACTGAGCCACTGTGACTCCCTCGAACCCACGACGGTAAAGATGCAAGTGAGAGCGTTACTGCTGCACTATCTAGGTGCCATTCTATGTGTGATTCTGAGTTAAATGTGTTAACGTGATACAGTAGCACGCGAACAGCACTTACCACTACCATGTGGCCATAACGATTTGTTGACCTTGTCTAGGCGAAGAACGTCCGCGATCTTCGGGATGCACTTTGTTTTTGGTCTTTCCGCTTTGGTTAGCAATTACTGCGGCAAACACGATCAAAATAAGCTGAAATAGATTTCAATTGTTATTATCCAAGCGTAACAGAAGAGGTCACATATTCCTTGTCTATTAGTTTTACCTATTAATGATAGCGAGAGGAGTTATTTGTATCATAACTATTATGTAGACTATTTGAAATTCATTTATTTTAATATCATTTAGTCCTAAGTGTCTGACATTGGAAGAATCACACACAGACATACACATTATACATATACAATGCTGTATCCTTAATTTAAACAAAATAAATGTACAAAAACTAAAATATGCATGTGGGAATATTCTTTATTGGAAGCATAGAATGATTTATCGGTCTATTATTTGTCCAATTTTTTTACACACTTTTATTCCGACCTTGGTACCAATAAAGATAATTTTCATACTTGACCTGTAAAACCATGACGAAAAAACCCCAAACATAAAATGGTAATAATTTTTTCCAGCACCCATGGGCATGCTGACTGCACATAATATTCTCCCTGTGAGGTGTGAGTGCTCATTGCCGAGTGGTTTAGAGGGTTGATCCGGGTCTAATTCTGGTAGTTGTAGATTCGCGCCTTCATGGCGATTATGTTTCTTTTCTGCTTTATTGGAAAGTAATCTTTCCAAGATCATAATTGTTACTAAAAACCAAACAAAAAACCTTGGATCTCACAAACTTTCACTGATACAGTTAGATAATACGCTTATTTAAAGAAGCTATTACTTTTGACACGTCAATCAAACTTCGCATTTCGTTTTTTTATTGCATTCAGCCAATACGAGAACTACTATCACTGACATGGTACGAGCAGCTATAAAATGTTTCAAACGCAGGTTGACTCTTGGAACCTTCTCCCACAAGCTAAATAAAAACATTGAAAAAATGTAGTAACTTAATGCTAAAATAATTCCGAACGATTATTTTGATATTTATCAAGCGTAGAGATTTGTTTAATATTTAAGCAATTGGATATCATTTATGATTTTATTTTTGTCGAAACTTTGTAAATTTGTAATAGAGGAATAAATGAAGCGTGTGACTTGAACCAATGCTGTATGTAAAATATCCTGCGTAAACAGTGTTTATTACGGACTGAGGGACCAAACTTTTTCTTACCGTCATTTCGATTTGTCAAAATTTATTCTCGAGGTATTGTTTTGAAGACATTGTCCTCATTTCAAATACAGTACTTAAATTGCTATACTCTTAGCAACAAAGTTACTTTTTCTCAGTAAAGTTTGTAGATTGCACATCTACTCAATGTGATGGACATACGTTGGTCCTGCCTTCTGGTACCTGAGTAAACTTTTCTTTCTAAATTTCAAGACTGTAGTATAGTAGTAGTGCGACGAAAAAGAAGTAATGCAAGCTTTAATGTGTCTTCCAAAAATATAACCTGGCAATACAACCTGTCGTTCGTCTTAGAGGATGTGCTGCTTTTCTGAGATTTACGTGCACACGCTTCTGCACTGCCTCTGCAGTTCCTCCGTTTAAAATCTGTAGCTCCAGTATGGATGAGACTCTGCCAGGGGGAGCGATCCTGTGTGCGATCTTCCCAAGACTCAGGGTCGATGTTGAAGTTTTTCAAGGGTGACTCGAGGGAATCTTTGAAGCGTTTCTTCTGACCACCATGAGATCGCTTTAAATTCCTTCCGTTCGCAGTAGGTCTTCCTTGGTAGTCACTCTTCTGATATCCTAATGACAAGACCTGCCCATCTCAAGTGTGATTTCATCAGCAGAATATAGAAGCTTGGAATGCTTGCTCGTGTGAGAACCTCAGTGTCTGGGATCCTGTCCTTTCCTCTTGTCTTCATTAGCTTCCATAGCCAACCCATATGAAAATAATTCAGCTTCTTGTCATGGGGTCTGTGTTCCATCCAGGTTTCGCAAGCATATAGCAAGGTTGACAACACAAATGGCTTCCTAGACCTTAGGTTTTGTTTGTAGACTGATCCCTCTACCTTCCCACACGTTTGCACGTCGTCGTCCTAAGGCCACACTTGCTTTAGTAATTCTGGCATTGGTTTCATGATCGATGTGGACTGCAAGTGACAGTGCTGTCGCGATAGGTGAACGTGTCCACTGCCACGAGGGTTTGTCCATTTATTGTGATGGTAGACTCAAAGTAATGCCTTCCTGGTGCAAGTTGGTGTATCACCTCTGTCTTCTTGATACTGGTTGTGATAATTATCACAAGCTAAATAGAAATGATCCATACAGTGTTGCACGTCACTCAACGTCATCCACAAAACAATCAAGCATGCCATCATTGAATTGCCGAACTATCGCGATGAATTTCTCTGGGCAACCAAATTTTGCCATGATTTTCAACAGGCCTGTACGGCTAACTGTGTCAAAGGTTTATTCTCAGGTCAGTGAATGTTGTGCACAACTTGGAGTTCTATTCCTGGCATTGCTTCTGGAGTTTACGAGTTGTAAACACAATGTATGTGATCCCTCGTCCTTTTCTGAAGCCATACTGGCTGTCTGGCATGAGCCTTTGGTATGTCATGCACAAGATGATTTTGCAGAATTTTGGCAGGTATTTTGCCAGCTATTGAGAGCAACGAAATGCCACGATGGTTGTCACAGGATTGTCTGTTACATTTTCGCTTGTACAAGTGGACGATGGATGCATCCTTGCACTCCTGGGGTATAGTGTCATGAGTCCACATTGATTGGACGAGTTCAGTGAGTTTCTGTGCCATGTACAAACATCCGGCTTTGTAGATTTCTACTTGTATAGCATCTGCTCCAGGTGCTTTGCTATCTGACCGCAGGTAGATTACTTTCATAGTTTCTGTCAGCTTTGGAAGATCAGCATGTTATATATTGATTCCCACTTGGGGCAGTCGATCGGTTGCCTCCTCGCTGATTGATGACTTGATTGAGAATGTTTTTGAAGTGTTCTGCCCATCTTTGCAGTATCTTTTCTTTGTCAGTGAGCAACGTGGCGCTATCAGCACTCAGTCTTGGAGATGTTCTTGATGACTGTGACCCGTAGATTGTCTTCAAAGCATCACAGAAGCTCTTCAGCTCATTTGCCTTATTGTACAGTAATGTGACTTGCAACTGTCGGAGTTTCCACTGGACAGTCATCTTGATGTTGTTGAAGTGCTGCTTTCTATATAGACTTCTGTAACCCATGTTTCTCATTCAGAAGTCTCTGTATAGCAGCATGGTTCTCATCAAACCAGTCTTGATGTTTACGTGTGATGGGACCAAGGGATTTGGATGCAGATGAGTACACAGAGTCTCTGAAGGATGCCTAGTTTTCTCGACATTGTCGATGTTTGTATCGATTGTATCCATTTGGCTGCACAGTTCTTCAACAAATGCCTGTGTCACATTCTCCTGTTTCAATTTGGTGACAGTGAGCTTTCAGGGCACTTTTTTTCCTTGTGGTCGTCCGCTAGACTGAATTTGGAAATTGACGTTGGAGACTACGAGCCTACGGTCAGTCCAGTATTCTGCACTTCTCATGACCTTCATCACTCGGACATCCTGCATGTGTCTTCTCCTGACGATGACATAGTCAATAAAATGCCAGTACTTGGAGCGTGGGTGCATCCAAGACGTGTTGTTGCGGTTTGGCAGGCGGAATACCGTGTTGGTGATTAGGAGGTCATGTTCAGTGCATTTTCTCACTAGGAGGAGTCCCTTGCTATTGCATTTGCCAAATCCATTTTTCTGATGACCTGTGCCAACTCTAGCATTGAAGTCACCCAGTATGATGAGCTTATCTGCCTTTGGTACTTCTGCAATTAAAAACTCCAAGTCTGAAATTTGCCGTTGATCTCATCTGAGTTGGTCATGGTAGATGAATAGGCGCTTATGATAGTTACATGTCGTTTTCCTAACAGGTTGATTCTCATTTGCAACTGCCTTTCATTCACGCTCTTTGGGAGATTTGTGAGCTTGCTAACTAGCTTTGATTTGATGACAATCCCAACACAAGCCTCACGTCGCTCTTCTTAACTTGGGACACACCATTGGAAGGTGTATCTGGTTCCTACTTCGCTGACTTGACGTTCATCAGCTAGGAAAGTTTCACAAAGGGCTGCTATCTGAACTTTGTATCTGGCCATTTCTGTACAAACTAGAGCTGTTCTCTCTGTTCTATCTGCTGATGTACTGTCCATTAGTGTGCTTATGTTTCATGGATCGATGGTAAGTTGCGTCACTTTCGTCTTCTTGTTAGATTTCAACCGATAAGATGGGATCGCCGTCAGCCGCGGTGTGCTGACCAGAGTTTGTGATTTTGTGATGCAAGCAATGTTTATAGCACTTTTTCTAGTACCTTCCTTATGTTACAGAGATTAGCACTGTGATCCTAAAAGAGGCTGTTCAGTCACCCAGAGGGCTACCGAGTTCCACTGTTGCTTCAGTCAAGTGAAATGTGACTCTACGCCATGAGCAGGTCTGAAGCTGCAGCTGCAGCTCTCCAATCGTCACAGGACAAGAATGTGTCTGGTGGTGGTGGTGGGGTTAGGGTAAGGATAATAGTGTCATGACTTGCGCGTGAGTTGGATTTAAGTGAGGGAAAGTTTCGCAGAGTCGGCCTCACTCTCTCTTTCAGGCCTACATCCGGACGTGTCTCCATACGTCTCGACATTGTCGTGCCATTGAATTCAGACAGTCTATGCAATAACTGCAGTAGTATTAGGTCATTCAAAGGCTGTGATGTCAACGAATTATATCCGAAACGCAAAACTTATATTATCGTAAACCATTAATGGAAAGACCGAAGTTTATTAATAACAAAATAATTATTCATGAGCTGTCAAATACATTTTTGCCTGTTTTGGTCTATCTTCATACAAATTTGATAAATTCGTGTCGTAACTTTCTTGAAATGTCAATCGTTACAGCCAAAATATAGTTGTAGGTTTATGTAATAACAATAACCTTGAATTGTTTTCCCTCCATACGTTTTAGATTCTACCTGGTTGACGCTGTCATCGAAATTATGTAAAATATGCAGACCCATAATCGATATGATGAAAGTAAGTGGATCTTTATCAGATTGAAGATGCGGAAGAGTGATCATTGTATTTAAAATGCGAGGAATATAGTACAAAAAGCGGATAATTTTCCCCACTTTACAAGGGACAGTTAAAGGTTCTGAATATTAGTGAGCCTTCTTTATTACCGTACTGTGAGACCTCTGTTGGTTAGATGGATGAGTTGTTGGATTTAACAACATTTTTCAGGACATGATAGGCAGCAGCAGCAGGGGGTCAACGGACCTAAGGGATGCCAGACAGGTGAAAAAAGTGAATAAAAAAAATACATGGAACCGTCGGAATGACCAACGCATGGTAACATAAACTGTACGTGACACATCGTTATATTTTTATGTGCCATAAAATGTCAATATTTTTTAAAAGTCAGAATATGAACAATATAGCACAGGATGTCAACCGACGAGGGGTCGGCCGGATACGGGTGAAAAAATGACACACACAAAAATACATGGAACCGTTGGAATGACCAACGAACAATAACATAAACTATATGTGACACATCATGATGTTTTTTATGTGCCATAAAATGTGAATAATTTTTTAGTCAGAATATCAACAAATCATGACATAGCAAGGGGGTGAAAAAAAATGACGCAAAGGCTCTATTTCAGTAAACAATCGTTGTATATAGTTAATTAATATATTATTTTAAGCAGCAAAAAATCAAAAATCGACTGTAGGTTTTGTCATTTTTCCAATTTCTGCCTTCATTGGGTCCCTTCATGAGGTACCATTCAATGAGGTCTATTTTTACTTTTGGATATTCCATATGTATTTCCGGCTATATCTTTCACATATTTCTGGCTGTATCTTTCATGTATTTCTGGCTATATTTATCTCTGACTATTTTTGGGCTCACATGAACATACCCCCGGTGAATTCCTAGATACGAAACGAAATACTAGAAATTCAGACGGTTGTCCATAAATTTCGCGCAGGCCATGTTCTATATTCAACAGAATATGCGCTGAATTATGACAATTTTTTGCATACCCACCCCCAGGCGAACCCGAGATGGTGCAAAACCGCACCACCACCAGTTTCAACTGGTGATGGATATGCGCAAATTGTCAGCTATCAGTAAGTTTTCCGGTTGACCTTCGAACGCTTAGCCTGCGGCCCCCACAATAATGACCTCAAGTTAAACCCGTAGTAGTATGCCGATTCCGGGGTTCGAACCCACGAAGTATACCAATAATGGTTTGGAAATCCAACGACTTTACCACTACACTACCGCAGATTTGAAAGATATATGTTAAAACTTAATATAAATACCTGCCGCTGACGATAAATCAAAAAAGTTTCAGATAATTTATAATTATCCCGTGCTGCAGACTATTCAGTTGAAATAAAATACATAGTGTCATTTGCAAAAAAAAATAATATATCTAAATTCGTACTACGTACATTGCCGAGTGGGGAGAAATCCGTGAATGTACATTGATAATGGACAAAATCATAAATCAATACAATGACAGTCCACAGGTAGAGTTAGTCAAGCGAAATAGGTCTGCTATCACAATACTCGAAAATGTTTCAAAACAGACTGTGTGAGGTTTTCACAGAGAATATATCAGTATACACAGTATTATTTACGAAAAATAAATAATATATCTAAATTCGTACTCGTATCTGTAGTCCACGGATAGAGTTAGTCAAGCAAAGTAGGTATGCTATCAACATATTAGAGAATGTTCCTAAATAGCCTGCGGAAAAATAGGTCTCTACAGAGTGTACAATAATCAATTTTACCTGTAAATTGCAGCGAGTTAGCGTATTGAATCACGTGACCTCAACTGGGAATTCCTGCGTGTTATTAATCGCATAGGTATTTAAGCGCAGTCACGTGACCAGGGCAACGTCTAAACTGTTGAGTCAAATTGAGGTCCCGATAATTTATTGTTTTCGGAAACTTACGTTCCGTTACTGTAATACACTAAACCCTTGTGTATCTTCTGACTTAGTGATCTGTAATTAAATTGTTTTGGTAATAATAATAATAATGAGTGATTCTGCGCTTACTATGGAATCTCCTACGTCAAAATTAGCTCGACAACGACTAGATGCAATCAAGAGGTATCTTCCAGTCCCTGATTCTGTAAAACAGCAGCTGCAACAACACCAGGATACTCATGTGGAATGTACAAAGGGTACATAAGAGTTATTTAAACCAGTCACAAAAGCCACTAAAAATCTTCCTCTTTCGGTGGAACAAACAGCTAAATCAACCAAAAAAACCGCTAAATCAACCAAAAATAGCAGAAAGAACTAAAAAAACAAAAAGATTCTCAAAAAGCTTCCAGCTAAAATAGCCGCTGCTCAACCATTATTACAGGAAGAAATAGAGGAAGCAATAGAGGGTATCAATCAAGCCCGTGCTGAGATTGGTGATGTAAGGGATCTTCTCGCTGAACAAGAACCTGTTAAAAAAAAAAAAAAAAAACACTTGCCGAATTTACCAGAGAAGGTTATGAAATACTTCAAACAAACCCTGTAGCGGTTGCTGAAGCAGGTTATTAAATTCGTCGTGAACTATTAGATCAAGAAATCACAGATGTTCCAGAATCAAACTGGGTTCCTTTTGTGTTTCGAAAATACTATGGTGTAAGTAAAATCACAAAGAAGAATTTAATAAACCAGTGAACGAAGCTACTAAAAATCCATTACCTGGAGATATATTATCGTCCAAAATATCACAATTTGGACCGCCTCGTATTAAGGAAGAAGAATCGCCTGACGGAGTGACAAGAAGTGGCCTTGCCACTCACAATAGACATGGTAGGAAACAAGGTGGTAATATGATAGCTGAATCGCCGGTGATTCAAAAGAAACTTTTTTCCCCAATATCATCCTCGCTGATGTTGATCGACTAGAAATCTTGATTGGTGGAAGACGAGCCGGCAACAATTCCCACAAAATCATCAATGAAGCAGCTGCTATTTGTCAGCGTTTATTTACCGGTGGCGTCGTGGACAGTGGCGTCTATCGGGCACAGATCGCTGAAATTACCGACGCTTACCACAGTGAGTGATCAGTTAGACCGGCGAATACAACATAACATGATTATAAACAATGCCCAACGTAGACCTGAAAGCGTTTGGGTGATAAATTTACGATTACCGGTTTATAAAATGATCTACGGAGATGGACTCGGCGATGTTGTTCAAGGTTTATTCAGAAGGATAGCCCCAAAAATTATTCCAATTGCAAAACAATTAGGCATGAAAGCCATCAAAGTTGTTCGTGATAAGGCTATCGGCACTGTTGGTAATCTTGCTGGTAGCGCATTCTCGGCGGTCAAAGACCGACTCGTACGATTATTACGCAGACCGCAAGTGGTCCGACCACAACCAATAAAACTATCCAGCACCGAAGTAAGCATTCCAGTAAAACTGCCCAGCATCTAAGTGATGTCAGCAAGCGTTAGCAAAATAATAAATCAAGCTGCAAATGAGCGGTTGAAAGAATTAGCTGGAGTGCCATCACCGACAAAACAGTAAGTATCCACTGGGAGAGAAAAAATATATCAGCAAGCCTAATAGCGGGAAGTGGTCTGGTTCGACGGTCGTTTTAGACAACACGAATATAAATAAAAATGTTAAAGCGTGTATCTGATCCGCATTTGACATGGACGCACCGGTCCTCAAAGATGAATCAGTGTGTGATTATCAGTATTATTCTTATGATGCGCGTGTACCTGACGCACGTGGACGAATCGAGCTACAAGTGCAAGATACAAGCAGATATTTCCGTCACGCCGAGGCATTCATTGAGATCGAAGGTAAACTTCTGAAAGCAGATGATGCAGCATATGGAATTGGTGATCGTGTTGGTTTTGTTATTAACGGTGTCATGGCGTTGTTTAACAGTGCCACAATCATCACTGACGAAAAATAATTGAATCATGTCTCGAAAACGTTGACGTTGCCATGACGATACGCGGCCTCGCAAGATATTCTGAGGATTATTCACGGTCCGCTGGTCTGTCAATGATGTTTTCCAAGGACACCACTGATCACCCAGGGAGCCACAACGTAACAATGAACAATGCTGGAAATGTAGTTGTATCAATGAATGAAAATTTCGACCTGGGATTCGCAGCACGTAGATCAATGTTAAACGGCGATGAAGAATTTTCTTGTGTAATTCCGCTGTCACAGTTTCGGATTTTGTAGACTTGTTAGAAAAGTTATTTTCGGTGCTAAACACACAATAGTACCAGTTCAAAAAGCCACCGACAACGACGCAGTCTGGCGACCTAATGCAGTTGATGCTGGTAAAGTAAAACTGATAAAACTTTCATTGTAGATGCCAACGATGACGTCATCACTCGTTGAAGAACAACGGTTGCTTTTTTCATGAACAACTGCGGCTAGTCAACGCTGCCATGGTTGATGATTACCACAGACAGCGTCCAGAGTAACGTTGCTGGGTTATTCACGTGGACGACAGCATCTCAGCAGGGAGTGGCAGACACGTGTTTATAACGTTTCAGAAAACCGCCAGAGTAGACTCACAAGAGCAAAACTCAATGGTGTTTGATACTCTAGGAGTTAGTGAAGTTTCTCTAAGAATAAATGGACATCAAGAACCATCCGAAGAAATGTTATTGAATTCTGAAAACATACATGTTGCACGTCGGTTGATGTCATTTATAGGGCGTGATCAGAATGTTGATTATGGTTTGCAGATATCTCAGCGTGGTTTCTCAACGCTGTATCCGATCTATTATTTCTCACTGGAACACTTCGATTTGTTTAGACAATCTGTCGTTGACGTACACTTCCTTCCGAGCTCATGTAGCACGATTACCAGCTGGTGGTTACAGAGCAATCGCTGTTATAATGTCAGACAAAACAATGTTGCTTGAAGGTGTTGGCGGACGAATGAGAGTCATTGATGAGCTAGTTGAAAACGTGTTTTCCAAACAAGTAATTAGATCATTCATGATGTTATAATGTCATATCATCACGTCAATGTTACTCTCACAGCTGGTCAGATTAAAAAGCTGCAATCGGCATCAAAGAAGAATTCTGTGGCAAAATAATTTCTGAAATTAACGGCGTTGCAGGGCCCAAATAAATTATCGTTGACTGAAGGTCAACTCAGACACTACAATGACGCCAAGAAATCAAGAACTGGCGTTCGACTTGATCTTTCAGCGAATGCGATCAGCAACACAACAAAAACAGGAAGGATTATTTCGTTTCTAGCGGCATTACCAGTACTAATTTAAGCAGCTTCTTCAGCTGTTGAAAAATCAGCTGCACTTGGTGCCGTTGGAACTGCTGTCGGTATCGCACTGAAAAAAGCAACAGGATACGGCATAAACACCTCAAAAAAAGAGACGTGGTCTAAGATTACCGGGAACTCGGTACAGTCAAGGTCTGAGACTGCCGGGGGCGCTTCGTTAAAGCTTCTCATGTCCAATTTTGATTTACTTGATGCTACTCGGCGATTAAACATAAAAAAATCTTCAGAGGTGTTTTCATGCGTAATCATTTACCGGAAAACCCAAATCGTGTTGAAACCGGTATCATTAATCTCGATGGACGCTCTAGTCAAGGTACTCATTGGGTTGCATACACGGTTGATCCACGTGGAGTTGTTTATTTTAATTCGTATGAATTGGCACCACAGGGAGAATTTTTACCGTATAGTGGCTTACCAATCTGGCATTCAACATTACCAACACAGACAATAACGGATCCACCAATATGCGGTCCAGAAGTGCTTGCGGTACTTAACGCCGTGTCAAGGTCATCAGCGCCGCCGCATAAAGTCGTGCATGAGTATACTGCCCATCGGTTTAAACAGGTTAACAGTTTATAATGGTAGATATTTACGGAAGATCTGCTAAAGGCAAACCCTAGGGTGATATTGATTTATCAAGATATGCAACACGAAATGAACTTACTGATCTTTTGCATCTCGCCGATGTTGACACAAATGAGGTTGCTGTTTTTCAGGATCAGCAAGGACGGCTAAAGACGAGAAATATCCCGTTGACAGATATTTTTCTGCGAGTTCCAGGCGCGAATGAAGATAACTTAGTGATGTTTACTAAAACCGGTAAAATTAAAGAATCGAGGGATTCAATTCTAACAATCATGGGAGAGATTACTGGACGTATTAGAAGAATTGATGACATAATGTATGGCGATCTAAACATGAGCAGAAATACAATCATCAATGCGAGAGAACCAAAATCAGACGATGACGTGGCAACAAAAAACAAACGTGGACAGCAACAACACCACGATCAGAACTGAGATCAGTAAGTACGTTACTAAAACCGGCGATGCAATGACCGGCAATCTCAACATGAGCGGAAATGGAATTGCTAATTTGAGAGAACCAGAATCAAACGATGACGCTGCAACGAAGAAATTCGTGGACAACAGCAACATCCCAATGATGGACTCGTTAATGACAATCAACGATGGAATGACCACGTTCAGATTTGAATATACAAATCATGTATCCGCGTATGTAAATTTTAGTAGAAACATAAATAGAATCATAGATAATATCTTTGGAAATCCAACCATAATCAATGTTAGGTTCGCTGAAATTCACACACAGCTTGTTGATCTAGTCAACTTTAAAACAACAATCGAAATTATTAACAATGAGCTCACCAACATCAACTCAAAAATCAATTAGATAAAAACTGAACTCGAAAAAAATCAAAAAGATCACCGATGGTGTAATTCACACGACTCCGCTCATCAACATGGTATACAGTGGTGGCTGGATCGGGAACATGGACATCGATAAATAGCATTATCAGATATACCGCTGAGGTCACCGGGTTGTACAGGTTCTCCATGTTCAGCGACGAAAAATTTAATATAACTGCGACACATATATTGCGTCATTCCGCCAACGAATTATCCGGAGCCATCTTAGTCGTGTTAAGTCAAGGTGACGAGGAAGTATTCATATTGGATCCAGAAGACAAAAATCTAACCCCAACGACGTGTTGGTGGTGTCTGGAATTCGTCGCGAAGACATCTTAACTGATTACTTAGTATATACCATAATGAATCCCACAAAATTTTTCCGGTTTAATCAAGCATGTGCGTGGAAGGCATCGCTGGATGAAATCATCGACGAGCATATGACAAATCAAAAAAATATCGCAAACGAATCATCGTCATCGACAATATTGTATACGCAGTCTCCTCGCTGGTCGCTGGAACAACGACGATAATCGGTGCGTTATCAGCGACGCACGTGAGACCGCCAGTGGTTGGAATCGGTGTCGTTGTTGTATACTCAATATTATTGCGAAAAAATATCTACATGTACCAGTAAAAAATTGCATGAGCAAACAGAAATAACCAATGCTGCGACATACGCGTGCACAAATATTTCATCGATACTGTCAGCGGGGTTAAACGACAGTGCAATATCAGACAATGAATCTGATGAAATTAGGGATATTTATTATCGGTATCACAAGAACGCCAACACACCATGTTGCCAACGCCACATTTAGAATCCGCCGTATAGATAATAATGACCGCAGAAATAACCACAAGACTGGAACAGATCATCGCCAACAGAACACCGCTGACGACCGCAATGATATCAGCAACGTCAATACGGTCGGAATTCGATATTGATTATCCAACTCCGATAAAAGCTCTTAATGGTCGGTCACTTGAAATCGTACTGGCACAATTACGACTTCATTACAGTTGGCCAAATATCAGAGAAATATCATTTGGTAGATTGGACGCTAACAATTCGCTAGTATTCTCACATAAAATCACCACTGAACGAACTGCCGAGCCAGTCCCAATCTGGGAAGTCGTTACCATCCCAACAGGATCATATCAAATCGAACAAATCAATGATGAACTTCAGCGCAGAATTAAATCAATAACAGGAAAAGAATCAAAAATTGCTATCAATGTACACGGGCCAACGCTGAACGCCACCGTAGAAATATCGGCGGGGGATTCCAGGGAATCCAATTACGCCGTTGACATATACAGATCGTCGATTAGAACCGTGCTAGGATGGCCGCTGATTTATACTGGACCGCCACAACCAGCTTGATCTGAGTTTTATTCACCGGAAGACCGTCATATATCTTGTTAGTTACAGAGTATGATCTATTCAATAATTTCCAACGTCTGGATAATAAACTTCTTCAAGTAGAAAAAATAACCAGCGAGATCACGAGGTTGTACGAAAGAGAACAGCGAGAACTAAGTATCGATGTTACAGTGAGAAAAGTAGGAGGTCTGAGTCGCTATATTTCACGTTTATCATTACATATTTATGCTGCAGCCAGAAGTGAGAAGGATCCCGCTCAACAAAAAATATTTTATGATCGTTTTAAGATCACTGAAAAAGACCAATTGGACACGTTTAAACTACCCGGGCTTGATTCTGATAAGATGAGGCAGACCATCAATGATATAGCTGACGAATATCTTATGAAGATTGTTGCAGTATGGGAGAAGTTACGGGGCCCTCCAGATCTTCTCCGACACGACAATGATTCAACAGGCGGGGTCGTCATGTGTCGCCAGGTATTGTCAACATCCCATCGACCATTTCTGTAAATCTAGTCTGTGACGCAGTAGACGGTAGCTATACCGCATCTGGACATGCATTAGGGCAGGCCCAGCAGGTATATGTTCTTTACAGCTTTTCTCCAGATGTCCCACAGGGTCATTTGATTGTGTCGATGCCCGTTAATCCTGTTTATTTACGATGTTATAATCCATCGCTGTCACGAATACGTTTTAGTCTAACCGACAAGACGGTAATTTATTGGACACACGTGGTGAAGAGTTGTCCGTTAGTTTGTATGTGCGTGACAGAACATGAAATGGTACGTCGTGAACTGCCTCTCATGGCCAATGACCAAAAACAATTTAAATAAAAATAACATTTTTTGTCGTTAATCTTTTTGTCATTGATTATTTTTGTTGTTTGGGCTATTCCTCTTGGCGGATTCTCTGGGAATCTTAAAAGATTCCAATACAAGTTTTTATAGTTCTTTCGCACGAGCACTTACAGCCGCTCGAGTTTCATATTGTCGAGACAAATCTGATCGTATTTTCTAAAAAGCGCTTGCCAATGGAACAAATTTAGCTGTATCATGTTGTTCATGTAAATCCGCCAACGACAATTCCATTTCGCGTTGGAGTAATTTGATAAATCTGTACTCGGCCGTAAGTGTATATCTACCCTCTTCACGTCGCTGCTGTATCATCTCAAAATCGTCGTTGATTTTTTCAATATCACGTTGAACCGCGAGATCATCTTGCTGCAATTGTTCGATTGTAGAGATAACCTCGTTAATAATTTCATGGTTCATCATAACAATAAATGTATTTCTTTAATAAAAGATTTCATCCAGGTCAATTCGATAACGTGTTGCTGGATCGTGAAAACTTATCGCGATGAACCCATGCGGTGTTTCCTGAGCATGTGCAAAGACGTTTCTAAACTTACCTATGTCCATGTTGCCGGGACACCATGTCTGATGAATATTTCGAAGCGTATGTGTATCAACGCCGTTAAAAATAACCATAAAATTACAGTTATCTTTAATCACTTTGAGTCTGTCCCGTGAAAATATTCTGGATGGATTTGCTTGTTTGTCAAGCATGACATCATCGTAAACCGCTAGATTATTGCTATCCCCGTTGAGATCCTCTACGGACGGCGCTTCATCGATGTTTGTGATAAATTCAATAACATCGTCCTCGGCCGCTTAAGATTCATTAAATTCCTTAAGTACATTATATCATTGCTGGTCATCCACGGATGACGTACTAAATAAAGTTTGTCCCATTGAACCACCTCATTGTTAGGTTGAGCAACAACTGAGTTTTACCCGACCCAGATGGACCAATTATAATAGTTCGAATGGAATTTGGCAACACTGGATGATGCTTGACCGGTGCTTGCTCACGTATTGCTGAAAAGTCAATCACGTTCATATTGTACATATATAATATTATTTATAATCATAAGTTTATATTGTGTTAGATGCAAAACGGTCACTTGTACAAAGTTTCTGAGAGCAACCACGTTGAAAAATAACACGCCGGCATTTACAGGTAAATGCGTAAAATGCGGCACATAAAAATATAAGCTTGTGAGTATTCCTGTTGCAAAAAAGGTGGCGGTATTGCTAAGACACTCGGGAAAATACATGGAGCGCCATGTGCTAAGTATCCTGGGGAAAACATCTTCCAGGATATAATTATTGTGGTCCTGGAACTCGCCTTGATATTAGACTTGACGAAACAAATCAACCAAACCCTGGCGAATTTCCGGTAAATGCTATTGATCAAGCGTGCCATGTTCCTGATGTCGCGTATAAAAATCCAGATCTACAACAAGGACATACCGCGGATGTCAATTTGATTCACATGCTGAATTCGAAAAAGAATAAAAACATACGAGAATCACTCGCTAATTGGTTGATAAGATCTGCTATGAAAGGTAAAATAGTGTTGGAAGCTGGCAATTAAACGCTGACAATTACATAATGGAGTCGGTTTATTATAGTCCAATCGGATACTGGAGAGGTACAGTAGCAATTAAAAAACTCGCAGATTAGCAGGTGTCACACGAACTTTAAGTGCGGATTGGTTGTCACGATAGGCCATATGGCAAATTTATCTTCCACGCCCCAAAACGATTCAACATGGACGATATGATGTCAGCACACCCAACAAAGTTCATCAGGCATATATCTTGTTTTTACCACATGACGTACATAAACGGCGCACATACAAATACGTGTTGACTGTCATAGACGTTGCAAGTAGATACAAAGATGCTGAACAGTTATCGTCTAAAACAGCAACTGAGGTCGCAGTAGCGTTTGAACGAATTTATGCGCGAAGACCCCGGCCACATATTGGCTTGCGATGGCCACAATTGCTACAGGTTGATCCTGGTAAAGAATTTCTTGCCGAAGTAACAACTTTGATGCAACAACAACACGTTAAGATCAGACGTGAACACACTGCGATACATCACGATCAGGCAATCACTGAACGATTTAATCAAGCAACACTTGCACAGCGACTCTTTGGACCTCAATATGCCCAAGAATTACTGCACTTTCAGGGCAGATCTTGTGAATGGGTTGCGAGACTACCTCATGTGGTGGCAGCGTTAAACAACGAGGTTACGAGTGGAATCAACATGAAACCCATCGATCAAACTGCGAAAAAACACATATCACGACGAAAATCACCAGTTCAGCTGAAACAACCAGTGTTGGCAGTAAAATAACAGTGAGGTATTTATATGAACCTGGTGAACTTGAAGGTGGTTCAGCAAGAGCAACTGATCCCGTGTGGAGAGTAACAACACATAAAATTTCCAGCGTGGTAAGATCTACTACGTAGCCGACAATCTATGGATTAGATTGAACAGCTCCTCAACGTGGATTTGTGCATGAACAATTACAGGTAATTCCTGAAAACACCCAGTTACCACCAGATTGGATTCGGCGTCGCAGACGCTAGCGGGACTCCCCCGCGCGCTAACAAGAGTCACACGCGCTGAGAAACGAAGCTCCTGTACGTCTGTTACATTCAAAACATGTCATTGTGACATTTTCGCGTGTGCGGCCGAGACTACAATAGATTCTGTCCACGGTAAATTGTCGTACGTCGTTAGGAAAATATTGCCACAACATTACTGTGTTACAGCAGGCGCAGTGATTATTTTGTCGTTTTTTCAGTATCATGACAAATTCCACATCCATATGAAACTGGCGGGGTTTTTTTTTTTTTTTTTTTTTTTTTTTTTTTTTTTTTTTTTTTTTTTGTCATCTCGCGCATAATTTGTCAATTGTTTCTTCACTGCGTTGATAATTCCTGGTGACGTTGTTGTTGTTTGTGACGCTGTTGGCAGCTCCAACACGTAGATAACACTGCGTAACTGAGATATTTTTGTCACTCTAGACACAGCCAGATAAACTAAATTTGACCATTCGATGCGATCATCGACAATTTAGATATCGGTATCTGATATTGTTAATCCCTGAGACGAATGAATTGTTATCGCATATCTCAGAGTGCAGAACAACTGGTTTAACGACAACGCTTGTTGTACAGCCTCCACTGGAACCTCTACGATATCATTAAAAACGAGTTTTTGTTTCTTGCGGATATTATTGGTGTCACTATGAATATCAACAAGTATATTTTGTTTGCGTGTATCTGTTGGTTGATAACATAATGAAACTAGTTGATCAGGACATTTTTCCTTGTTAAGCTCAAATAATTTAGTCTGAAGTGAATCAAGGACGTTTTTCCTGGATACAACTATTAGATCATTAGGGTGCCATAAGTTCCAGAAATCTGACACTGGCGTCTCTGGAATTAAGGTACGCATGATTTCACATTGAATTTTGTCAGGTTGCAATCTGATTAACGATTTCAGTTGTCGTAGTTGTTCATCCTATGATCGATGGTCGTACAAAACTTCTTCATAGTGGCTAACATAGTTGATCAACCATTCGTGTGGTGATTCACCTGTAAATGGCGGAGGCTGTCCATGATCGCCACACATGATGCTTGCAGTAGATTTTGTTGATAACCAATCAAGAAACATTTTAAAAAAACGTCTTTGGATACTGTAAAAATCTCATCCCAGATAATTATTCTCGGGACATATTTCTCACCCATTCGTTCGGGGGTCCATGCATCACCTCGCCATCTAAAGAAATTATGATACGTGCATGAGCTGACACCACGTTGTCTCATCTCTCTGGCAAGCCGGTGACTTGGCGTTAACACGATCATGTCAGAGTTTTAAATAATTCTATCGCACGTGTTGTTTTACCAGAACCACCTGGACCATTCAGATTGACTGTGCCATGTCTCGTGACTGGATCGTTTCTGACGGTGATGATGATGATTCTGATAAATTATCGTTGTGATAATAAATATCTGGTGTTTTAACGTCAGAGGATTCAGAATATTTACGTATTTGTTCGTGTTTTATTGCCACAAACCCCAATGGACACCTTCGGTGCCTTTATCGATATATGGTTTCACAAGATCCATTTTACAACGACTAATATAAAAAGAATCTGTGGCGACTCTAACAACGTCATTAGGAAATCTGTTAATCATAGATAATAGGTTTATTGACGAGTATGCCAACATAGATGATCTCAAGTGAGTAAACTGAGGAGAACTGCCCTCGCAGTAGATAACTATTGTACCTACGTTTTTTCCATCTTGCATAATCGTATTTATCTGTGACACCAGTGCACTCTCGCCGCTGTGTCCTTAACAACAAAATCTAATTCGGCTGGATCCATGATTAATCTTGTACAACGTCGAGCATTATCAGATGATGAACCCTGAGTGAACTTACCGATAATTTTTCTGCAGTTATCTTTGTCGTCTTGTGGTAGCCAGAGAGATTTTTGTGATTTGTACGAAATTATCACAGAGGTTACAGTTAATGATGTGAGAATCTTGGCATCGAGCATGTATCGTAATAACACTACTGGAGCCCAACCACGCTGATTTTTTGCGCAACTGTCGTTGAGATTGACACTGGTATCCGGTTTATTAAAGTGTCTACCAAACCAGATTGGTATCACAGGATGAATACTCGCTGAAAACTCGAATGATTCAATCTCGGCAAATCTAGTAAGATCGATATTTGGCAGTGGTCCGTTTATTGCAACTCGTGTCATGTTGTGTTTTGGGTGCCCGAATCGCTCGAAATAACTATGACACTCGCCAAGTCCAAGAAAAGACGCCGGATAAGCAGCGATATTGCCAACAGAAATCATGCTGAATGTGTTATATTTTGTGTTCTAAAGACCACCATAGCCAAACTCAACACTAGATTGTGATACATCATCGAGAAATTCTTTTGGTGTTGGACGCCATTTATTTTTTTGTTGGCTATATGAGCCAAAACAGACAACGTTGTAAAACAGTTAATGAGTAAATCATCGTTGTCTATGTTATATTTTACCAAAATTTGTTTCATATTTTGTTGGAGTGATTTCTTCCGATAAAGAACTCCAGACGGAAGAAGAAACTGATCAAATGTTGATTCATCCGACTCAGAGTCATCTCCGTGAAATAGTCAGACCGATACAGGGTCACGCTTACTTACATTGTAAATTTCTTCGTAGATATCGCCGTCATAAAATCGCATTATTCTCTCCCTTGGAAATTTTGTCACCGAGTCTGTCCACGCATGTGAATTATGATCATATATAACTATTGTAGCACCCTTACTACAAATTTACCAGAATTGTACAAAATCTCATTGGTGATTGTTTTAACACTTATTAGAATCTTTAGTGTTTTTTCTAAAATAATCAAGTCATTTATTTTAGCTCCGTTAATAAGAGAGTTTTCCCAGTTATTTATTTATTTTTTATTCTTGATTTTTTAAGTCCGTCTCCTCGTTTCGAGTTTGCAAAATGTTCTCTGACACGTTGAGCCGCGCAATTTAGCGAGTCTGTTTTCATCGGCACAAGAGCAAGTATGTTAAATTTATTCAAAAGATAAAGCTCATAAACAACTGCGGAAATTGGATATGCGTTACTGTAGTATAGTTTGTAAATTCCGGTGAAAATACCTGCTTTAGAATTTTTATCTACTATGATGACATTGTTATGTCGCTGTGATTCTTTAACAGGGTCGAGTTTATCACGAATAATCCAAGTCGGACCATCTTCACTAACATGTTCAGCAATAAATTTTATTCTGAATATATACCTGATGTCATCAACAAGATTATTAACGATAGCAGATGCTCGTTTGTCATTCATGGTCGAATCAACGGAAATACCATCGCAATCAATAAAAAATGTTGCAAAAACATGGGACGCACCATCGTTGATAAATTCGTTCTTTGCTTGTTTGATAAAATCATGCAGCTGTAACTCAAATGGTATTTGTTTTCTGTCACCTGGTAATCCGTCAAAATCTGATTTGGTGATGTGCTCTGGCTCAATCGCAGATAACCTTGTAAACTCATCTTGTGTTGTTTCTACTGATCTGATGTAATTTTGGATGAGATTTAAATCTGTTTTTGATTTTGGTAATATGATTTTGTTCACGGTGAGATCTTGATATTTTTGTTGCAGTAATCTAGCTTCGTCCCATCGTCCCATGCTATATGATTACTTTTCTTTTATATACATAATAGTATTTCTCTGTTTAGACTTTCATCTAATTAGACTTTTACTAACAATATAATGATCAACCAAACGTATAACAGTTGCAAGTGGCTGATCATGGGGTCGTCTACACCTTGTGAAAAAATTGTAACAGTGATTATTGTGTGCTTTATTTACAGTGTGTTCGACATGGAAGTACCGACCCAAGACCTTGTCTGGTTTGTGGAGTTGGCGTTAAAGGAAAAACACAACTATGTGTAGCTTGTGGTGGGAGAAAATATCGAGCGTTGAAAAGATACTTCGAGAAAACAAATGCTTCAGATGATGTAAAAATTAAAAATCAACAAGATTACATTGACCGTTATATTAAAAACAATAAAACTGATCACATTAGTAAGAAATCTGTTGAACAAGTTAGTGAAGAACCGTCCGGCGCCCCTTAGGTCGATTACCACCCCCCACATGTTGTTCATATCAAATAAAAATACTCACATTTTATGGCACATAAAAAAACATCATGATGTGTCACATATAGTTTATGTTACTGTTCGTTGGTCATTCCAACGGTTCCATGTATTTTTTGTGTCATTGTTTTCACCCATGTCTGACCGCCCCCTGGTCGGTTGACCCCCTGTGCTATGTTGTTCATATTCTGACTTTAAAAAAAATATTCACATTTTATGGCACATAAAAAAACCATAACGATGTGTCACATATTGTTTATGTTACCATGCGTTGGTCATTCCGACGGTTCCATGTATTTTTTTTTCCACCTATGTCTGGCACCCCTTAGGTCGGTTGACTCTCTCCTGCTGCTTAGGTTATACTTGGTGGCCAGTATATTTGGTGGAGGAAGACCCCCGAGAAGACCTTGGGAAGAACCACAAACAGGGAGCTATTGGCAAGCTTTCTCACAATCCCACGTTGATCCCTCGAACTCACGCGGACAGAGGTGAAATGTATGAATGATCTGTAAAGATGAGTGCCTTGTACTACTCGGCCACTAGGGGCCACTCAGGAAGTCTGTCACGACGGCTTATTTAGGCTACGGTGCGTTGTCGTGTACTGGTGGGAGGATGGGTAGTTCGGTAGCATTCCACAGCTTTTGGCAACACTTTGGATGCATACCAATGTCCATTGACACTAGCAGAACGAGGCACGTGTACCTGGACGACCGGGCCTTTTGCATCGAATAATAGTGCGTATACAACTTTCTTGACAGTCCGACTACGTTGAGTGCATCGTGGTCTCTGTTCGTTTTCTCCGGTCCAAACTTTATTAATTTCTCTTGAGACAGGTTTAAACAAGTAAATCCATGTTTCATTACCTGTGAAATCTTATTCAAATGTCTCTGGTCACTCTTTTCAAATTAGGCGAGTAGTTATTTGGCGATTTAAACCTGAGTGTGTTTTGATCAATATTTAACAAACGTGGCACCATTCCGCAAATAAAACTTTCGGAGTTTGAAACGAATCTTCAATAAATAACGGCTGATGAACTGATGCTATTAATGGTGGAAATATTTCCCACTGTGTATTGAGCATCTCATCAATTGCCCCCTTCACAGCAACTACTTCCTACTCACCAATCGAAGACACCGGTCATCCGGAAAGCGTTTCATCTTCCATGGTTTCACGACCATCTTTAAAACGACGAATTCGCCTCAATATTATAAGATATGACAGAGAATTACCTACTTAAATTTTGTTCAAGTGGGCCTTGATATCAGTCGGCAAGTACTCCAAGAACGCCCGGATTTAACAGTATGCTACTTGCTAGCAGATACCTAAGAGATACCTGACCTAAGAGATACCTGCATGAGTATGCAAACAAAGTACCTGTCTATATAGGTATGTATATGACAGAATGCATAGTGTACGTATGACCTACGTCTACATAACAGGCGCAAAAGACCTACCTGCATGGATGCGCATAAGACCCACCTGCAATTATATCAATACGACCTTCCAGCATCAATGTCAATGCACATCATTTGTACCTGCATTGGTGTACGTAGGGCCTACATGCATGTATATACATAAGCATGGGCGCCCGCACATAGGGTCAAGAGGGGTCATGTGACCCCCCCCCCCGAAATCATACTG
>JAECUM010039240.1:0-25531 GCA_016617855.1 Megalonaias nervosa
TTAAATTAAATTTCCTGTTCATCCCAAGCTTATTTGTGGCGCATAAGCGTTGTTCCTAATTTCAAACATAGTTCGTAAAGTAGAACGGTTGTATGTAAAGTCGGTGTCATATTGCACCCAAGAAGATTCTTTGTCTACACTAAAAATAGATGTAGTGTCAAACAACGATCGATAACAGTAAACAGTCATTTGTTTGAAATAAATGTTTACATGACCGTGTGGCAAAAAAGAGGTTCTAATAATAGTAGATCTAGTACCGGGAATAAACACCGGTGATGCGCTAGTTTTACACCTCTTTGGTCCGAGTAGGATTGCTTGTTTCGGACAGTATATAGATGCATTGTCTTCCGCCCAAGGATGGTGTCTGTATTCTCTGACCTCAAAAATTACTTGACACCATCATCTGAACCATGGACAGTACATTGTGTTCATAATAAACATAAGTCTATTGAGACCTTATTGTACAATTGAGATAATGACAAGAAGAAACATTTAAGGAAATACCAATGCTTACTCGTGGAGCGAATGATCTTACTAATATATCATATTTACTGAGCACCATTTGCACTGTCACATTACAAAGTTAATATTACAAAGTGTGACTGTGAATTTCCTACAAAACACATTATTAAAGGGACTGATCTACGTATTTTCTGAACAGACCAGAAAAGAACAGAAAGTTTATTCACTATTTGTTAGGCCTCCGGCCCATAATGCATAACATAATAAAACTGAGTATCATACACAGTGCACCATAAACAGTATATAGAAAGTGATTTGTTTAGGTGTCGATATTGATACTTTTTAAAAGCTCATCTCTTAGTTTAAAAGCAAAATTAAAAAATTTTGAAAACATTGTAATAAGGCTTATTTTCTGAGTGGTCATTAAATTTGTAAAAATTTATCTACTGCAGGGTTGATATAATACATTTGGTCGAGATATGTCCGTCTTAAATTGATATAAGAAGTACATGTACATACAAAATGATACTCATCTTCTACACATTTAATATTTTCTTTAAAACATAATTTGCTAAGTCTTTGATCTCTTTCAACTTTAGTGCGTCTTCCTCGTTCAGTCTTTAAATCATGTTTAGAACATCGAAAAGATGCAAATACTTTTCAGAAAATGAAAGGTAGATCTAATGTTAAACATTTTTCAGTATCCATTAACGACTTGTATTGACTATAATAAACCTATTTTGTAGAATCGCCTATTTCACTTGACCAGATCAATAGACCTTGGCTGAACACAGAAAACTGTTTCTGTGACGCATTTCTTGCGCTAGCCATGCCTAATCAAAACCAAGAGAGAATAAAACATTTTTAACTTAAAGGGTCCATGTGCTTTTGCTGGTATCAGCCGGTTGTTTTTAACATTGGAAAGGATATCCGCTTGACTGCAAATGTATAACTTTTGATATCCGCTTGACTGCATATGTATAACTTTTGATATCCGCTTGACTGCATATGTATAACTTTTTTCCAGTAATTTACACATGTAAACATATAAGTTGTACTCAAAAGGGTTTCGTCCACATTCACCAAGACGAACATAATTATTATCAGTATTTGGTACGCTAAGATAACTTTTTGCAAAATCTGTGTTCAGTTGCTTCTGTTTCTGGTGAATATTAATATCCCCATATTTCTGAAGGGTAACATAATATTCTTTTTAACATAGCATCAAATATTTTAAATATATCCTGTATATGTAATCTTCCAAATATGTGTTGATACCTAAAAATTCTAGATGCTGCTTTCAACGCTTGTGATGCCAACATGTCTTTTGCTTTAGTCCAGCTGAAACTGCGATGTGAAGAGCAACCTCCATATATTAATAGAATGATACTGTTTCAATAGGTTTCTCTCTATAATACCAACGCTCAAAATTTCTCCGAAAGCTACTATTTCGAAAGACAATTATTTTTGTTTACTAGATTACTTTCCATTCCTGTTTCAAAACAGAATTCATCTGCGGCATTAATGTGTTGCTGAAATAACCATACAGTTTCGGCACAATTAACTACATCATCTGCATACAATAAGGCAAAGTTCTCTGGTATATTCCCTGTGATAAAAATACCCCTAGTACACATAGTTCGTAACTTTTGAACTAAATCATCAATAAAAAGACAAAAAAGAATTTGGCTAGGAACACATCCTTGTCTTGTTCATACATGGCAATTGAAATATCTGGTTAGTCCATTTGGCGTTCGTACACAGCTTTGCAAACACGAATATATATTTTTTAAAACATGTAAAATATTTCCATCAATACCTTTCTGTACAAGAAAAAACAATTGTTTATAATATTGTACACGATCAAAAGTTTCTAAAAAAAAATCAATAAATAAACTGTAAAACCTACCACCAGATTTACATACATACTTCTGAAAACTTGCGTGTAAACTGAATATATTATCACAAGATCTGTTGTGTTTTCTAAAGCAATCCCAATATTCATCTAATAGATTATCACTTTCTAACCATCTATATAACCGTTTCTTCAAAATTAATGCGAATATTTGCAGAGTGCCTTTGTTAGAGAAATTCCACAGTAATTGCTTGGGTCGTTCATATTCCCATTCTAAATTTTAGAACATATACTTTTTGACCACTCCTTTGGAAATTCCCACGTTTCAAAGATCCTATTACAGAGAAATGTGTGTGTGTGTGTGTGTGTGTGTGTGTGTGTGTGTGTGTGTGTGTGTGTGTTGGATCTTTAACGTAGCTTTAACAATGTTTCAGTCATATCGCTACCATGTCTGCACTGTGACAGTTTATAGTGATGTCTAGCACTGGGGCATCATGCCGCAGATATGTGGCATCATGTCCCACTCAGTCACATTATCCTGACACCAGACAAGCCAGTCCCAACACTAACCTCTACATGCTGAGCGCCAAGCAATGCAGTTGATAATATCATTTTTAAAAGCCTTTGGTATGACTCGGCCGGGATTTGAATCTGCGACCTCACGCATCTATTAAATAGGACATGAAGAATTAAGTCAATGCAAAATAAAGTCAATTGGTAACAAATGACAATTTTGTCGGGACCTGGAGTTTTATTTTTCAAAGAGCGATTTGTAATTGGTTTATTCAATTCGAAATTGTCGTTCTCATTTCTTGAAGGACCCTCCTCCTCATTCTTATTTTCGTCTCTGTTCGACATTAACAAGGAACGGAAATAATCAAAGCAGTCATTCTTTGCTACTTTCGATTCATTTACATCTGTACTGTTCTAATATTTTCCCTTTAACCCTTGCCAGAATTATTGGGGTCATTTCTTCATTATGCAAGTTCCCGACGAAATCATATTTTCTGTTGCATTGTGACCTAGAAGAATCGGTTGAAAGTGAACTAGCTTACACTGCATCGTAAAACAAATTATGAGCGTTGTCTTAATTACACAACTGTAACTTGAACACCAGCAACAAAGCCAAATATAATCATTCTTTGGAATACAGTTACAACGGACAATTCAGAATGAACTTAGATTTTTTCAAAAAGATTTTTTTAAAGAGTAGATGAATCCATTCGCATTTTCAACTTATAAATGATAGATGTTTGATACTTGTTTCTCCTGGTTTAATGTGAAGCTTCCACCATTATCTGTGAACTTGAAAGAGAGTTTCTCAATTCGCCACTGTAGAAGGTCTGTACACGTGCAAAACGCCATTATATAAAATATATACATAAACAATTTGCCATAACGTAAATTCTGTACACGAGCAATTCGCCATTACAGAAAATCAGTACGTCTGCAATTCACTGTTATAGAATGTATGTATATGAGCAATTCGCAGGTATAGAAATTCTCTACATGAACAACTAGCAGTTATAGAATTCTCTACATGAACAATTAGCAGTTATAGAAATTCTCTACATGAACAATTCGCCGTTTTAGAGAGTCTCTTCATAATCAATTTTCCAACATATAAGGTCTGTATATAAGCAATAGCTATTGTAGAAAATATGTATATAAGCAACTTGCTATTGTAGAAAATCTGTACGTAAGCAACAAACTCTTGTAGAAAGTCTGTACATAAGCAACAAGCTCTTGTAGAAAGTTTGTATATAAGCAACTAGTTATTGTAGAAAGTCTGTAAATGAGCAACTCGCCATTGTAGAAAGTCTTACATGATCAGCAATTTGCTATTATACAAAGTCTGCATATGAGCAATATGCAAATACAGAATGTATCCAAATGTAAAATATAGAATGTTTCCACACAAACAATTCGCAAAAAAGAGAAAATCTACAAATGTACAATTCGCAAAACCCGAAAGTCTCGAGATGAAAACCTAAAATTGATTACCCGCCCAAAATTGAAACCGATGTAAACGTTTCATAAAATTTAGGATAAAATGTCACCAAATTTCATAGTGGTTATTATAACTCATTATACGGTAAGTTTTATAGTTATGGTCTGTTGCCTCAAGTATATAGTGTACACTGCTTGGATGAGTCAATTATTAAGTTTCGAGTTCTCTTACCTTGTAGAAGCAATCATGTCTTGAAACAGTTACAGTATGTACAAGTCTGATGTGTGTAAAAAGATAAGACTCGTATTTCTACCCTCATTGAAACATCAGTGTTCAATTTGATTGAAAACTTAGCGAGGATAGAACCAAGAATTATATATGTTGGCACTCCGGGTTGGTATTGACACCGATATTTAACATGCGGAGTGTCGAGTTAGTTTCATATCAACAGACAGCCCTACAACATAGATAACTTAAGAAGTAACACTGGATGTATGTCAACTTTGTTACTTTGGATAAGGGCTGTAAGTTTTGTATTATAATTTGTCTCATGGAAACTTCCGCTTTTTGACATTTTTAATGTTAAGTTAGATAGAAAAAGGAGCATGGAAACTATTGAGGTTGGGTCATTGAACTCTGTTCGGTGTGTGTGTGTGTGTGTGTGTGTGTGTGTGTGTGTTCCTTGTATTTCAACATAGGCACGAAAAGCGGAGATATATAATTAGCGTTTCTGTTTGACAGTTAATCTCATTTTCCAATCAGCAACTCATCGCTGAAGACAAATAAATAATATTTTTCGTATTTTGACAATATTACTAGAGCATATTTAGCCTACCACAAGTATGTTCTATCTTGTGCCCCTGTTCTTTTGATCTTCAGAGTACAGCTGTTAAGGACGATGGACAGATGTATGATGGTCTTCAAAATACCACAACAGGGACCTGTTGTATGCTCATGGTGTAATATTATACTGTGTACAGGGACCTTTTGTATGCTCATGGTGTAATATTGTACTGTGTACAGGGACCTGTTGTATGCTCATGGTGTAATATTATACTGTGTACATGGACCTTTTGTATGCTCGTGGTGTAATATTCTACTGTGTACAGTGACCTGTTGTATGCTTGTGGTGTAATAATCTACTGTGTACATGGATCTGTTGTATGCTCATGGTGTAATATTCTGTTGTGTACAGGGACCTGTTGTATGCTCGTGGTGTAATATTCTACTGTGTACAGTGACCTGTTGTATGCTTGTGGTGTAATATTCTACTGTGTACAGGGACCTGTTGTATGTTCGTGGTGTAATAATCTACTGTGTACATGGACCTGTTGAATGCTCATGGTGTAATATTCTGTTGTGTACAGGGACCTGTTGTATGCTCGTGGTGTAATATTCTACTGTGTACAAGGACCTGTTGTATGCTCGTGGTGTAATAATCTACTGCGTACAGGGACCTGTTGTATGCTCGTGGTGTAATACTCTACTGTGTACAGGGACGTGTTGTATGCTCGTGGTGTAATATTCTACTGTGTACAGGGATCTATTGTATGCTCGTGGTGTAATATTCTACTGTGTACAGGGACCTGTTGTATGCTTGTGGTGTAATATTCTACTGTGTACTGGGACCTGTTGTATGCTCATGGTGTAATATTCTACTGTTATGAGTCTGTGCTCTTAAATAAGTAACAGAAAAGGGTGAAGACAACAAGCTTTGTAAAATTTAACAAATAATTTATTTCCCTAGAATACAAAGTGAAAAAAAAAAAAGAACTTACGGTATTGCGAATTAAATCCAAAAATAATCCAAGAATTAAAGACACAAGTCCTAGTAATAAAAAGTCCTAAATAAAACTCAGTTCAAGTCCCGAAGAGATCTAGAACTGAAGGCTATGACGTGTCTGTTATGGCCTGCGAAGTGCCGATGTGTCAACAGTCTCTTGTTGATCACAGAAATATTATTCCAGGTTTGAATTCAGTATAAATTCCAGTGAATGTCTTTACCCAAGAATTTTATCAGAGCACGTTTGTATTTCCAGAGCAAATAATCACTTGAATTCAATAATTTGAAGAAAATAAAATTCAGCCCAAACTGGTCGCCACATAATACAACTTAAAGTGCTACATGTTAAACCACGACGGATAAAATCCTCGCAATCACAAGAAAATATAGTTTTCTGTTTAACTTCTTGTCACAATTATCATTTTCTAAACACAACCATTACCTAATAGAAAATAACCTTCTAGAATGATCTAGTGACCATTGTTTATTTACAACACAATAGTCTTCAAAATTCACTTAGGAATCTCCAAAACCCTGACCCTGATCAACATATTTTCGCCTTCTTGTTTACCTGAATAATAATCCTGATAATAAGCTCATACACAGAGAGAATAATGAAGCTATTATTAGTTGTTTACATAAATAAAATAAAAATAATTTTAAGAAAGTCAATTATGTCAAGCAGAAAGAAAATCAATTTTGGACAAGGTCATGTCCAGCAAACAATATTACATTACAATAGCATGTAATAAAATAAACAATTTTGAAACTACCAAACAAACAATTAAATTAAATATACATAACACTACTGTGTACAGGGATATGTTGTATGTTCATGGTGTAATATTCTACTGTGTACAGGGATGTGTTGTATTTTCATGGTGTAATATTCTACTGTGTACAGGATGTGTTGTATTCTCATGGTGTAATATTCTACTGTGTACAGGGATGTGTTGTATTCTCATGGTGTAATATTCTACTGTGTACAGTTACGAAGTATGGACAGAAGTTTGATAACCTTCAGCTTACCTCGAATGGGGCTATATCTTTATTTCTTTAGCATACCACACCTAAGGTACTGTCTTTTGTACTTTTTTTATTATTTTATTGTGTACAACCATTGGAGATGAAGGGACAAACTCTGAGGGTCTTTAGCGTACCAAAACTGGAGTCCTAGCTTGTGCCCCTCTCATATTACTCTACCGAGTACAGCCGTTAGAGAAAAAGATACATAGGTCTGCAAGCCTTTAGCGTCCCAAGACTATGTCATATATTGTGCTCCTGTTCTATTTCCGTTCTGAGCAGAGCCGTTAAGAAAGAGGAACAAAGCGTTGTATATCTATATGTCAATATCACATAGCATGTCATAATTCCACGATATCAAAGTCTCGGTTACTTTTACCGAGTAGAGCACATTTTGGTTTGTTCCCTTTACTCAGAGCTTAGCTGGCGTGCATCATTGCAGTTTTTATACTCATACGACGACAGTAGCTTTTGGATCTATTAAATTCTCAAAGTACAGTGTCGTCATTTCAGCAAATGCCACTACCAGCAACCATTAACGAAGTGGATGTTTATATAGCTGCCTCAAGATATGCTGAGTACAATGGAGTGGCGTTCTAATAAGCATTGGCAACGTTGCTGACCACGGTTCCGCGTTTTTGTTCGCAACAAATGCTCAGTTGGATTTGCTGAGGGAAGCCACTGATGTTTTGGATGAATGCGAGATTCTAAACTTTGACTCGCCTGTTTTATCAACTGTTCCCAATGGTTTTGATATTTCATGGTTACACCTTTCCAGTTTGCTCATGCGCCTGCAAAACTGCACTATCGCCAACATGGCTGAGACTACTCGACTGATTCTTCGACACAAAGCAAAATGTAGCATCATGAATGACCAGCCCATTTTACGATGCATGACGGTAGTCTAATAAACGAATGGAATTACTGCACAGATCGCATTACTGCGGTTCTGTTGAACAAGGACGCCTTCGACACCGACCTCTACAGTGTCGACGACAGTCAGATCTAGAGTGTCGACGACTAGGAATCAGCTGAAGAAACGACAGCGTCAAATGAGCTTAGTCCTCAACTCAAATGAGCTTAGTCCTCAACTCAAATGAGCTTAGTTCTCAACTCAAATGAGCTTAGTCCTCAACTCAAATGAACTTAGTCCTCAACTCAAATGAGCTTAGTCCTCAGCTCAAATGAGCTTAGTCTTCAACGTTCAGTGGTGTGACAATTGTCTAACTGATGCACGAGAGGCCATCGTTCTGGTGACTTGTGACCACTTCCGATTTTGCAGATATTGTGTGGACATACTGCTGGAACAGAATCTCAACTGTCCATTGTGTCGCGTTCCCATCATGGTGATGATACATCTATTCTCATAGACATTAGACCAATAGGAACACTACGTCTACAAACATAATAATCAACTCTCTGTATTAACTAATAGCTCACTACGATAATTATTTCACATTTTGAAATTAGATACGTTTTAGACCCATTTCATTTTTGCTGACACTTCATCCATAACGACATGTGAATCAAACTTTATTAGATGTGTTTTCCGTCTACCTGTGGTGAAATGACTTGTTTTATACTGTAACTATAATGTGTTATTTTCAATTATGACTTGTTTTATATCGTAACTCTAATGTGTTATTTCAATTATGACTTGTTTTATATTGTAACTCTAATGTGTTATTTTCAAATATTACTTGTTTTATACTGTAACTCTACTGTGCTATTTTCAATTATGATTTGTTTTATACTGTAACTCTAATGTGTTATTTTCAATTATGATTTGTTTTATACTGTAACTATAATGTGTTATTCTCAATTATGATTTGTTTTATACTGTAACTCTAATGTGTTATTTTCAATTATGACTTGTTTTATACTGTAATTCTAATGTGTTATGTTCAATTATGACTTGTTTTATAGTGTAACTCTAATGTGTTATTTTCAATTATGACTTGTTTTATAACGTAACTCTAATGTGTTATTTTCAATTATGACTTGTTTTATACTGTAAAACTAATGTGTAATTTTCAATTAAATTAGACCGCCTCTTGATAAAATACTTAAGGTCGCGGGCCGCATGAGCAATAACAGTTTAATAATCAAATACTAAACTCCAACATGATACTAACATTCTTATTACATGGCTGAAATAATATTGTTAAATAAGACATTTAAATAATGTAGTAGATACATAAAAACATCATCAGAAAGCAATAGAGTAAAATGGAATATGTATTAATTAAAATGCTTATTTTCAAAAGGACTGCCGTCACGGCCGCGGGCGGCACAATGTGAAGGACTGGGCCGCATGCGACCCGCGGGCCGCGGGCCGCTGGTTGGACACGCCTGATTGAATTATTACGTGATTTCTCTTGGGGAAATATTACAAAGGTGGCCATATCCCCTGCTTGATATAAGAGATGCTCTCTAGTCCTGCACGCGCTGTCGCGCATTGCAATGTGTTCACGGGGTTTTCCTACTCATCGATTCCTGCCTTACGAGCTGTACTCGGGATTTACGTATTAGCGGATTCCTTCCTTGCCGATTTGTAACCAGGTTTTCCGTTACTTGAGGTTTCAGTTTACCCCATATACAATAAAATAACACGTGGAAGGTGTATTCAAAGCAAATCTCACTGGAGGTAAATTTCCTTCGATTTATAACATTACCTCCGTAACGAACCTTTCAAGACCTATGCCCAGTTATTTTTCAGACAATTCCTATTTTAAAAGTAGCATGTAAGTACGGGTTTTTAATTGCTAACCTATTGGCAGATTTAAAAATTCGCCTAACATAGATGATATGAAATTGCACTAAAAGGCGAATGAAAAGATGGACTTTTATTTATGAATACCAGGAACAAACTTGGGAAACAGCATTTCAACTTTTAATTAGTTGCTGTGTTGACAGCTGTTAGACTTAACATGTTTGAATGTTTTGAGATATTAAGAAATAAAAACATCTCTGTTTTTGAAAATATTCTTTACATATGACTTGATCAATTGGGTTAGTGTTCGTACAGAAATGTCCTCTACCATTTTATCACGCCCAAAACGTGATAATGATGATAGTTATACGGGTAACGTATAGATTTGGAACGGAAGAAACGCTGGAAAAACTTAAGGAAATATCCAAAGGCTAATAGAAAGTAGTTCATTTTTTACATTGTATTCAATGGAATTGCAAAGGCCTCTTTGGAGTGACCATATTTTAATGTCATTATGAGACATATGACATTTGGGACATAGGCCTGAAATTTGTTTACTTACCGTGTAAAAAAGTATCGTCTATCACCTTCAGAGTTGTTCCTATCAGGTCAAGGTCAAAGACTGACATTACCTTACCCTAACTGTCTTTTCATAATTAGTGCCACCATATTCGGATATTAAAATTATACGGTCTGACTGAATTTGTGCAATCTTTGATAAAAATTGTCCTTATGGTAATATGGATTTTTCTACCCTTAAACATCTTAAAATACGATGCGTTACATTTGAAATTGAACCTTCTATCTTTGACATCAAAGTCTGCAGTTTAAAAAATTCATTTTCATATCACGTTTTCCCTGGTTAGAGGCGTGAGAATTTGTGATGTCGAAAATTCACGTGCTGTTTTAATACTATTCTGCACTTTAGTTTAGCTCCCTTATGTCGCTATCAAGATTTCACGTACATAATGCATTCGTATTTATATATACATGAGTTTGTAGTTTCTGTGTGTAATTGTATTTATATATGTATCAGTTTATGATTTATATGTGTACTTGTATTTCATGTCCTTATCATTTTCGTGTATGTACCAATGCTCTATGTTGTTATTAATTTCCCAAAGGAAGAAATCAAGATGAATGATGGTGTTGTGATCCAGAGCTATATACAGACGCTCGTATTCAGAGTATGACACATTCATAGCTCAAACTACATACAGACACTGATATTCGAGGTATGACACATTCATAGCTCAAACTACATACCGGCACTGATATTCTGTGTATGACATATTCATTGCTGCAACTACATACAGACACTGATATTACGGGTATGACACATTCATAGTTCAAACTACATACAGACACTGACATTCGGGGTATGACACATTCATAGTTCAAACTACATACAGACACTGATATTCGGGGTATGACACATTCATAGTTCAAACAACATCCAGACACTTCTATTCGTGGTAAGACACATTCATGGCTCAAACTTCATACAGACACTGATAATCAGTATGACACATTCAAGTTTCATGCTCTGTTTTAAAAATCAAGGTCACAGCTAATTTTGCCCCATTTTTGCATGACTACGGGAAGGAACAAAGTCATTGAATTGGTTACCTTCGTAGCCAGGAGAAGCAAGTCACTAACTTTGCTTACTAATATCATACTTTTTTCAATAACTTATATTTGAAGAAAAAAAAATTAAACAAATGAACTCTCCTAAATGTGACTGTTCTGTGACCTTAACATTTTAGATAATATCACACTCGTGGCGACATATTTTGGATACAATCACACTCATGGCAATACATTTTGGATAAAATCACACTCGTGGCGACACATTTTGGATAAAATCACATTCGTGGCGACACATTTTTAAAAAATTCCTAAAGCATTAATTGCAGTTTGTTTACAAATATTACTAACTAGTCGCGTATACCAGCGATGTGCGAATGATAATATTAATACAGACATAGCATATTTCTCTATTTACTTTCACACTGATGATTGCTGATCAGTACAACGGCAGTATATCCTTTCAAAGTGCTTGAAAATTGAAATTAAGTAACGTCTTTAAGCTTGCTTCTTTACTGACAGACATGTGATTCTCTGTCCTTTTTCACTTCACGTTCAGTAGGGTACGAAAAGAGTGGAAACTATTTCCCAATATCGTTGCAACGGTATCCAGTTATCACCCCAATGCTATCTAGTTTTCGTTTAAACGGTATCCATTGATCATCGTAACGCTGAATTTTGTTGATGCACAGTAATTACTGCTGTTGCAACGACAGTGCATACTATACTGCAAACAATAAAATTTTACTTTCGCAGTGGTACTTTTAACATTGGTGTTGCACTAGTATTGTGTCTGCCTGACTATCAATACATGCCTATGTATGTCCGTCTATTAGTACCTACCTATCTACCCATCCACACAATGAGTACTCATTATTTATTTCATTCTCTAACTGACGTGATCTTATTGTTATTCTGAATTGTCTAATTTTTGTCATTTTGTAGGATTTCACATTTTGGATACAGTCATATATTACAACAATCGTCTGATGCCAAGATAGCTTTATACTTTCTTATAATAGAACCAAGTGTATAGTTAGACGCAAATAAAGAGTATACTTGAATTGAATTGTTTTTGGTGGTCTGCAAGGACATTTAAAATGCAAGTAGTTGCCACTTGGGTAAAATTAGATTTTAGAAACAAGATAATGTAAATCCACCATTTCAGACACAAATCAAGTATATACAAACTCAAATTTTTTCTCTGAGCAATTGAAAATGGAGCAATTGAACATGTTCATAAAACGTGTTTTCGAGGACGGTGTAAATAACTGAATGGAAACATCTGAGAAAAAGACAAATAGAGGTAGTGTTCATTGTCACCGATTCTTCAAAATCACAAAGCATAAAAGATTGATTAGGTATCACAAAAATTTATAATAATGTTAAACGTTTCTCTTTTTAGTATTAAATATATTTTCAGTTCTATCGTTTTAATGTGATTGGTTTCAGCTGCATAAAAGTGGGCGCAAACGTTCCGAAACTGACACTGTAAAAAGTTAATCTTGTAACCCAATTTTCATTACTCAGACGAAAAATTATTTAATAAAACGATACAACTTCATGTCGGGGAATTATTCATTAACACCATCATAAACCGTTCGTCAGATAGTCGAGTTTTATGACAACGATTTTCATCGGATAAACTATACAAGAGTATGCCCAAAGTTAAAAAGGGTCACTAGGACGGAGACTGGTCAGTACTGAACAGAATACTTTGCTTTCATTGTCCACTATGTTTATAGTTTTGACGTTATATCACTTTTTCTTTTATTTACATGTTTTATCAAATTATTTTGCAAGCTTGGAAAAAGTGCATCATGACTTATCGTTGACCAGATCCATGTGGCGTTGTTATTTCACTTCTATAAGTATTTGACAGAGATCACATGCCAATCACGTTTGTGAAACCCGTTTGTTGTTTTTGATGTCCATGAAAGATGGGTGTAAAAACTATGAGACAACACTAACGGTCCTCTTTGTTCGGTTTTATTTTCTCCAAAACATAAAGTGACAGTCTTTTAAATATATTGCACGAGGAATAATAGATTTACAAAGAATGTATGACATGAGTAAATGAAAACAACGTTTCTATTCCAATTCATATTATTGGATAAACCTTTCTGCCATAATCTGGTGAATTCCGAAAACATATCAGACATTATGCTCATTCTTCGTCGCAAACAGTAATCTTTACTAAATTGTCCATCGGCAATTGTATCAGACCTTTCCCAAATAACATAATATCTGCATATAGGAAAGTCTGGAAATGTACAACTAAGTTTGCAAACTTCCGCCTTCGTCTTAGCCTATCTTTCACGATTTGTCGAGTATAACACATATCTTTTCTCCTTGTGGTCATTAAAAATGGTACTCTTAAGTTTGTACTTTATTCGGACAAAAATCCATAGAACATGGAAATTGGGATCGGAAACAGCATACAAAACATTGGATGTGAAGTCCATTGTCATTTCCTTTGATCCTGAGTGAAACCCAACCCCATGCCGAGAGCAAAAGCCGTCACCATGACGATTGCTAGTGTACAGAACAAAATCTTGCAGCATCTACGCGTTCTCTGAAAAATGAAAACAAAATATTGCTCTATGTTTCGGCTTCATGCAATGAAAACAATGGCAAAAACAACCATATGTAAATACAGTCAAATACACTCGTATACATGTATATCCCCGCAAATCAGGCATGGTTTATTGACGTGCCCATTTATGTTACAATATAATCCTACATGTGCTCTACTAGAACATTTGGCAGCCATCCACCTGAAATTCTGTTTGTTTGGGGGGGGGGGGGGTTTGTTGCAAATTCTGCTTCATTTAACAATTTTCATAAATGCACATAAAAGCACAGGGAATAGAAGACATTTCTAGAGCATCTTTATAAACTCTGAATTAGTAAAAAATTAAAGTCTACTCCGTCTAGATTTTTGTAAGAAAAAGTTAAGACGAACCCTTTATTTCTACATAAACAACTTTTTAGACATTTTCTTTCAAGAATTTTACCGGCCACTCTCATGTGAAGCAAATGAAACGGTAGAAATTTTTTGTATATATGCATCAACCACAATCATCTTCCTCGACTTCACATCTCAATATATAGCCTTTCTGACAATATTAAGAAAATATGATTTAGAGGAAACAAATAAAATCCCTCAGGAAGCATTGGAGAAAAACCCAGCACGATTCTGTCAAGGACAGACAGACGTACAGACGGACATATCGATACACGGAGGGAATCATGATATCCCCGCTCTTCGCAGAAGTGCGGATAAATAGAATCATGAAGTGGTGTCGGAGAACCTGTGATAACACACTGTGCAACAAAGCGTTATTCTTCAAAATACTCATAATTTTAAACAAGTTTCCAAGATGTATTCTTAATTGCACATGTACACCAAACACATTTTTTTTTTAGTCTATTAAGTATCAGAGAAAATAGCCTTTCATCCGCTTAGGGTGTAAAGAGATGACAATCTTCCTATTGTTTTACCTCCCAAAATATACATTCTCTTTAAACAAAAATTTCAAGCCAACGTTCCCAAAATTGGGTCAGAGCAAAACAAATCTAAAACCCTATTACACATCTACAGCAATTACGTATTACAATCTTCCAAAGTAAAATAAATATAATAGAAATAATGCATTATGACGTATTCTAACTGCTAATAGTTAAAAAAAAACACTTGCATTCATTTTATATTGATCCTTTAAACATTTACTTACGATGATGAGGTTATGCATCCGTAACATTATTGACCACTGTGGTTTAAATACATGACCAGTATGGTTTGAATGCATGACCACTATGGTTTGAATACATGACCAGTATGTTTTTAATATATGACCACTATGGTTTGTATACATGACAACTGTGGTCTGAATACATGACCACTGTGGTTTGAATGCGTGACCAGTATGGTTTGAATGTATGACCAGTATGGTTTGAATTCGTGACTACTATGGTTTGAATGCATGACCACTATGGTTTGAATACATGACCACTATGGTTTGAATACATGACCACTGTGGTTTGAATACATGACCAGTATGGTTTTAATACATGACCACTCTGATTTGAATACATGACCAGTATGGTTTGAATACATGACCAGTATGGTTTGAATACATAACCACTATGGTTTGAATACATAACCACTATGGTTTGAATACATGACCACTATGGTTTGAAATCATGACCAGTATGGTTTGAATACATGACCAGTATGATCTGAATACATAACCACTATGGTCTGAATAAATGACCACTATGGTCTGAATACATAACCAGTGGAATGGACTGAAATAGCGAGTACGAAATCAAATGCCGGTTACACATCGCAAGGTAGGAATCGGTGAGTATGGAAATCTCGAGTACACTTTGCTATGCACAATACCGCGAATACTGAATCCGATGGCATTGCAGTGCTGGACAGCGCGTGCATGACTTTTGAGGCCATCTCTTATCTGCAGCAGAGGGTTTGTCGCTTTTGCAATATTTTTCCAAGAGACATCATGTAATAATTAAAGAAACGTAAGAAAATGGAAGTCAACTTTTATTTAAAAGAACACAGTATTTTTATAGTACAAGCCATATGTCATTTCACCACAGGCAGACGGAAAATACACATCAATAAATTTGCATTTACGTGGCATTATAAATGGAGAGTCCGAGAAAAAGCAAGATAAGTCTAAATCAACATCTAAAAGGCAAGATAAGTCTAAATAAAATCTAATGTCAAAATGTCAAATAATTGTCTTAGTAAGCATTAACTGTTACCGTGAGTTGATTATTATGTTTGTATAAATATGTATAATACCTGTAAAAATAGCTGTAACACGTCTACAAACGCGGGAACGGTAGCAAGGCTCCAAATCGAAGGCTTCTCGTGCATTAATCGCAATAATGTCACATTGATGAACGTTGATGCCTTCAACCTCCTGTGGCGCTGTCGTTCCTTCAGGCCATTCGTCGTCGTGGACACACTCGATTTAACTATTGTCGACACTGTAGAGATCGGTGTCGAAGTCGTCCTTGTTCAATTGGAGATCGGTGACACCATTTGCGTGGTGACTAAAGGCGGACAGATTCTAGTCTATTGTTTCGATTGTAACATAAAATGCACTGGTCATTTATGATTCTACATTTTGCCTTCGGTCGACGAATCAGTAATTGTCGACGAAGTCGATTAACGTCAGCCATGTTGTCGATGGTGTAACTTTGCAGATCCGCGAGCAAACAGGAAAGGTGTAACCATGAAATATCACAAAACATTAAGAACTGTTTGATAAAACAGACGAGTCATGGTTTGGGATGTCGTATCTATCCAAGACGTCTTTGGATTACCTCAACACATCTGACGTGTATGTTGCAAACAAAGACGCGGAACGTTGGTCAGCAACGTTAAAAACTCTCAGGTAAAATACGATACCATTGCACTCAGCTTACATGGAGCCAGCATTATAAACATCTACGTCGACGAGGGTTGCTGGTAGTGCCGGTTGCTGTAAAGGACAACGCTTGTACCTTGAGTTTTCACTAGATCCAAAAGCTAATGTTCCGGTAACAGTGATTGAGATGCTTCCCGACATTCGTCGTCGAAAATGACAGAATGATTATGTTCTCTTTTGATCGACTCTTTTGCGACAACTCCCCATTAACTGCCTTCGTGTTCTATCCTCGAGCATGTCATGAATATGCGTATGCAGCATTGCGAAAACGTTTTCTTTTACTTGTCTTGTGCCAGTACAACTGATCATATTTCAATTCACGGCGTGTACACTAACTCTTAAACAAGTGTCCACACTACAACTGGCAGCTGGCCGATATAAACTGTTCGAAAACAAATAGCTTTTCTAAGTTTGGCATCTGGAGCTGCCGTCAACACAAAAATTGCACTTCGTTATGTCGAAAACAGATTGTGTACTCACGGTCTCCTGCTCTGCGATCTGTACCCGAGGTTCCCTGTCCGGGATTTCCTGCTTTGCGATATATGCTCTTTCAGTGCTTGGGGATTCCTGCCTTGCGAGAAGTTGAGACTCGTACTCGAGTTTGGATGTCCGGATTAAATACCGCATAAATCATGGCAAAAAATGATGAACTTGGATGGCCAGATTGTACATCCAGTAAATCAGTGTATAATGTACAGGTTTGATGGTCGGATTTAAATTTGTAATAAATCAGCGTATAATGTAGAGTTTGGAAGGCCAAATAGAAAACCAAACCAAAAAATATAAATTTACGAATCATGCATAATGTTTCTGGTATTAAGCACCCAACCAGTTAATAATAAAAAACAAACCATGTACGTTTGACTCTTTCGATTATCCTGAAATATATATATATATATATATATATATATATATATATATATATATATATATATATATATATATATATATATATATATATATATATATATATATATATATATATAATGTCATCACCTTTGAAAAGAGATAGACAACTAGGCAATACATGTTATAGACAAGGTCTAGACATATTAGTGGAAAGAAAAACAGACAGAAACACAGTTTAACGGTAGTATGCATACACCTTTTTTAGAAAGACGTAATCCTCACTATCTTGGATAAGAGCCTATAGATTTTCATGATGCTTACAGAGGGATTATGGCAACCTAAATGAACGTGTTTCGGCTCGCATGAAATATTATAGAACTTATATGAAAAAAGATATTTTTTCCAGACTCTATATTAGTATTTTGTGTATTGATTTCTCTCTTTTATATGACCGGAGCTAAGCTGATACTCCAGCAACGTACACGAATGACCATTGAGGCCACACAAAGTCTGCTAATGGCCATCCTCAAGGGGTGGGGTATAAGACAGAAAAAGCAAAACGTTTCACGATCGAAGAAAGAAGCGTCACTCCGAGTCCCTACCATTATCTTCCAGCCATCACCACCCACCTTTTGATTGTTTATGTCTACCCCTGCATAATTTGGAGTCAGATAAAGCACTGTTGGTTGGTAAACTCTGGTAAACGCTGTCGCGTGGTTTCGGCAATTCGTTATCGTGAAGATGTCCTGTCTCCTCCCATTCCCTGTAAATTGTAAAGATTAACATGAAAGTTTTAAAGCTCCAGAATTAAGATAATTTCGATTTTAATCAGTTATTCTTCCCTTTAACCACGGGAAATACTCTGTGTTCGTGTGTGTGAATGATAAGAAAAGTAAGTAAACTACACTCTCTCTCTCTCTCTCTCTCTCTCTCTCTCTCTCTCTCTCTCTCTCTCTCTCTCACACACACACACACACACACACACACACACACACACACAATGAGACATTTAGGTTTAAACTGAAGAAAGCGAAACATGTTTACACACATAGAGTTTGGGCGCGGGCCTTAAAGAAACACTTCTTGGAATCTCTGATACCGATTGTAGCGTAGAGATATATTCGCTGAAAAAGATATGTCACTTAAAACTGAACCCTGTTCTATGAAGTTAAGTAGCAAGCAAGTAGTCTGATTTTTGTTTGTTTAGCTGGACGCCTTATAGCTCTGTGTCACGTGCCCCCTACGGAATTATTACTAACCCCGGAGAAGGACGGACAATTTAAAGGTTAAATAGCTCTGAGCCCCCAGTCAGCAAAGCCGACGGTCTAGGTGTTAAAATATAAAATTAATAAGGTGAATGGTATAACAATTTAATAAATTATATCACGGTATTCCACAATTACTGGACAATGTTTCAATGCAACTGCTTCCAATCAATACACGACCTATCCAATTTGCCAATTATTTTATCCCGCGAAATTAAAGGTGAGAGTGTTTCCTTCCCGCGTCACTTCTATGTTCCTCATCTGTAACTTCCGCCTTGTAATCCTTTCGGTACTTCCGGTACCCTCGTTTCCGTTCTCCCGGCCCTCCTTCCTCTCACAACTGCCTATCTCTACGTGATCTCCACGTCTTCTCCTCTCTAATCTTCGGGATGCGTCCGATCCCACCCGGAAAGCTTCCTGTGGATTAAAAGGGACGTACAATGGTGCCTCCTTGTTCGAACACTGGAGAATTAATACACTCTCACAGATCTTTTATAAGCATAATGACAATTAAATCGTTAGGTCAACTCATACACTCACATCTAAATATTCCACACACGCTTGTTCCATAATAGAGGCTATAACAACAATAATAATATCACGACTTCTGATACATATATACATATCACTAATTCTCTATATAGTGTTATGTATATTTAACTTAATTGTTTGTTTGGTAGTTATAATTTTTTTTTTTTATTCCATTACATGTCAGTATAATGTAACATGGTATGCTGGACTTGATCTTGTCCGAAATTGAGTTCATTTCTTCTTGACCTGATTTACTTTTTTTTTTTCCATTTATATAAACAACTAATAATAGATTCATTATTCTCTATGTGTATGAGCTTATCAGGATTATTATTCAGGTAAACAAGAAGGAGTAAATATGTTGGTCAGGGTCAGGGTTTTAGAGATTCCTAAGTGAATTTTATAGGCTATTGTCTTGTAAATAAACAAGGCTCATTAGGTCATTGTGGAAGGTTATTTTCCATTAGGTAATGGTTGTGTTTAGAAAATGCTTTGAGGTCAAGCAGAGAACTATATTATCTTGCGATTGTGAGGATTTTATCAGTCGTGCTTTAACATTTAGCACTTTAAGTTGTATTATGTTGTGACCAGTTTGGGCTGAATTTTATTTTCCTCAAATTATTGAATTCAACTGATTATTTTCTCTGGAAATATAAAAGTGCTCTAATAAAATTCTTAGATCAAGACATTCACTGGAATTTATACTAAATTCAAACCTGGAATAATATTTCTATGATTCAACAAGAGAAAGTTGACACATCAGTACTTCGTAGGCTATAACAGACACGTCATCGCCTTCAATTTTGGATCTCTTTGGGACATGAATTGAGTTTTATTCAGGACTTTTTATTACTAGGACTTGTGTCTTTAATTCTTGGATTATTTTTTTTAATTAATTCGCAATACCGTAAGTTCTTTTTTCACATTTTTCACTTTGTATTCTAGGGAAATAAATTATTTGTTAACTTTTACAAAGCTTATTGTCTTCACTCTTTTCTGTTACTTATTTTAAGAGCACAGACTCGTAACAATAGTACCATCAACATCAACAATATTCTCACGCACTTCCTACCTTATAAATTATAAAAGACACATACAAACATAAATGCCTAAGTATACGTGTACAAGGCCAGCAATGCCTAATTCAGCACAATCCAAAACTATATATTCAAATACAAACAAGTACAAAGTCTAACTACTCACTATTAAATTCAGTTCTGCACCACGATGCAACATCGTAGCAGATTACACCATCCACTTCGATTTTATCCTAACAACTACATACATTAATCTTGAATACTACTAATTCGCTATACACTACATTACGACATGATGTTAATTCAGCTATAGATGAAAGATTAAATTTCTACCTAATGAAATGCAAACAATAACGGATAAATCTTACGACACCTAGTTAGGAAGTGAGACGGATTCGGGTGAAGATATTTTACCTCAGAAGCCTTTGTTCCAATCTCATCCACAGTTCCTAAAACTCCCTTTCCAGCTCTTTTAACGAGCGCGCAACTTCGGCACTCGGAGCGCAGTCTAACGTCTCCAACTTCCCTATGTCTGCTCTCGCCAATGTCCAGACAATGCACTGATCCATTCACAATGGATTAAACAGACTAATGTCTGGCTGCGTGAGAAACCCGCCCAAAATTCGACTATCTTAGTTCTGATTGAATACCGGTGGTCTCTTTGAAAACGGTCTGGGGTGGTATCACAGAGGTGTTATAATGTTGGGTTTCCGGCCTCTAAGCCTAAACCGGCCGGTGACATCACTGCTAATTGCAAACAACCAGAGTTTGTCGCCCCGCGGCAAGGTTCTTCAAAGGAAATAACCGCGAATTTGACCGTAACGCAATGGCTAATTCACGGACAGGTAGTTTCTTTGTTTCAGAATCGGTCTAAAGTCGTAATATTATATAACACGTACTGAATTACGAATTCTATCATAAGACATTTTTAAACATGAGGCAGGTATTGTTAACAAATTTTCTCACACAGCGTGACAGACTGCAACACGCCAATTGAGGTCGTAACAATGCAAATAATGGGAAGTGTAATGTCCATGGTCCCACCACGGCAGCCGAACCAGACAAATTCGACGGTTGGAATCAAATCCGGTCCCTTTTGGTTACGAGTCCAATCTTCTGTTTTGCCTAATCCTCATTTATTTTACCCCTATGGTTTGTTTTCACAGACATCACGGTTGCGTACGCAAATACCCACAATGCACCTTGCACTGCCATTTTGCTTCCCGAATCCTTTGTCACATCACGCATATTCAAGATACAAATCTGATTTAATCGTTGATAAGGGTGTTTACTTCATCGAATGATGCATGGATTATACTTGAAATTAAGTTCCCCTCTAAAACAAGCTGGAAGTTCCCCGGCTTATATCGGAAGACGAAATAGTGAAGGTGAACCGCAAGCATGCATATTACTATCAAATATAAATGCAGTTATTTCTGACAGACAATATTGTAATTTATTTTTTAATTTAGTTTGCATTTCGCCCCAAGATTACCGTCTTGAAAGGGTATTTCCTGACAATGAGTTTCTGGATACAAAATCAGTTAAAGAATTAAAATTTTATTAAATGTGTATTATGACATAACTTTTATGTACAAAGACTTTTCGAGAAAGCATGTACTTGTGCCAAAGACAGTCGACAAACTAATTTTAATTAGTACGATCAAATATTGTATCTGTGGTGGAGATGGAGGTGGACGGAGGATGATACTGAATGAAAGCGAGAACTATTCAAAGATGTTGTTTCATCTTCAGAGTATTTAAACAAAACGTGTGCCTAAAGGAACTTGATTTTGTGACGAATGTTCGACCCGAGTATTCTTGAAACGCTTATAGAAATATGAAATTATATACTGTATTAACGATTGTCTTTTTAACTTCAACGATAACCAAATCATTGGTTTCATCCCATGAAAATTGACAATCATGTTACTACTTGTTTGTGTATCCATTTTTATGTATCTGTTTATTGAAGGAGGTATTTGTTTATGAAAGAATAATAAAGATCGTTTGAATTTCAATGTTTTCTTTGAAGAAAAAAGCGGAAAAGGCACGAATTCGGTCTCGTGCGGTTGACATGCCTAACAGAATGTGATGTATTAGGATATCCGTACGCATAAAATGAGACGTGCCTTCATACTTTTGGGGGAGATCATAGTCCGAGTTTCCTCTGATCCTTGCCACCCCATTTTTTATATTTGGACATTTATGTTGGGGTGTCTGTCAAATCGATAGGAATATGATTATTTTATCAGAAATTGTGAGTATAGCATTCTTTATATTTTTAATCTGCTGACAGACTAGCCGAAACTATAGCAGTGATGAAATTTGACCTGGAATTCGTCATTTGTATTCCGAGTCACATGACTACACAAATCTCGCGACCTACAAGTCAATGACATCAGAGTTCAAATAGTCACGTAATATCAACAATAAACTAGTTCTAATGTTGCTGTAGGAAAGAAATCGAACATATAAATTAAAGTCACGTAATATTTATAGAAAAATGAAAGAACAGAAACTTCTAAAAATATTTATTCTGAAAACAACGGCCAGAAATCTGTAAATGTTGCAGCAATTTGGAAAAACCAAATTCACCAAGTGTAGAGCACACGTCAATGCGGTAGTCACGTGATACCAACATCGCAGGCACGTGCTTAGTACTTGACGAATCTGGATTTCTCCACTTTGCTGCTATATCGACCGGTTTCTGGTCGTTGTTCTCAGAATAAATATGTGGAGAACTAAGTGTGCATTATATTTATGTACAAACATTACGTGACTTTTTAATTAATATTTTACAGTTCTAGGTACAGCTACTTCGGAAATGGTTTATTGTTGATATCACGAGACTATTGGACCTCTGATATCATTGACATGAAAGTTGCGAGATTTGTGTAGTCAAGTCATGTGACTCGGAATGCAAATGGCTAATTCCAGTTCAAATTTCATCAACGCTGTAGTTTCATATCGTCTATCAGCGGATTAAAGATATAAAGAATGCTATACTCCCAATTTCTGAGAAAATGCATCATATTCCTATCGATTTCATGCAGGTATATCTCGATGAAAGGTGGTTAAAGTTTGGTAGGCCGGCTAGTAAGCGGCTACCCTATGCCGACACCAAATGGTGTCGGCGAATTTCAACTTTTGGATAGGCAGTGGACTCTGACCCAACACCCCAAGATAAATATCCAAATATCAATAATTGGGTGGCAATGGTCAGAGTAAACTCAGACTAGGGAGATCACTGTTGTTAGGTGCCGCTTTGCGTGGCTAGGGAATCTATGTGGCGGACATGAAAGTGCACACGTTTGATGACGTCACGTGAAAACAACGGATTGCAACGCTATTTGGATTTGCATTGATAATAATTACCACAATGGAAATAATACGTGTAACACGGTCTCTGGTGTCTTACAGCTATTATTCAAACCTGTATCATTTATCTTAGTTCTTCTCCCTTGTTCCATCTGGACTGTGAGGTCCTCAATCTGGGCACAAATAGCGGTCTTTTTATATTCGTCTGCTTTACAGGATGCCAGGATAATTTGCAATTGTGCTATCTTGGGTCTTAAAAGCATCAGTTCTTTGTCTTCTGTCTTATTATACGGAATATTTTTCTCCCATAATTCCATATTTCCTCCCTGAGAATAGAACAAACAGAATAATAGAATAGGACATGTAAGTTTAAAAGTATGAAGGAAACAACAGTACCAGGACATTTCCATGTATAATAATCAGAAAGCATTGTATTGTCAACAACACCAACTATGAAATTCGTCTTTAATTTGTAGAGGCCATTTAAGGGGAAAACCCAGGCCGTGCGAACTTATTACAACTATATAGTAATCCTCATTAGATTCTCTATTACAAAGCGACGCCATCCAATCTTAGACTTGCATTAATGTTAACAATTTACAAATCAGTGTATCTCTCTCTCTCTCTCTCTCTCTCTCTCTCTCTCTCTCTCTCTCTCTCTCTCTCTCAACATTACCATATTTAGATACGGAACATAGGGAGTCGTTGACAAAGATAAATCCACTTGTATTTGATTTATACACACATTTACATTTTCATTTTCCATACTTTTTTGAAAGCATGCGTCATAGTAAGCATTATTCCCTGTAAAAAAAAAAAAAAAAAAAAATATCGCACTGAATATGGTCACTGACAACCAGTCCTGAGTTACATTTACTTGTCATCCCGATATTTGACACCGTATCGACAATGAAAAGGCCGGAGTATAAAAACCCTCCATGAGAAAACCATATACCCACTGTATAGGAACTGGAATAATCTTTACAGCCCCCAACATCGGTCGAACACCTTGCACCATCACTGCTGATAACACCTAAAATGACAGATACAAAACCAGATTCTGCTTTGGATCTCACAAAATGTATTTTAAATTTGTAATTTTCATAAATTACTGTTACTTATTCACCTGATATAGTCATGAATAAATATCCACGGCCCCTTACACACAAACACATAAACTGAAAAGAAAAGAGATCAATCAGCTATCTTATTGCTTCCAAAGTCATCCATGTTGTGTCTATAATAAGTAAATTAATAACTCGATACAACGTGGAGTCTAAATACTGGTATTTCAAATAACAGTCCCTGGCGTGTAATTGTGCACGACGTTAGGTTCCGTCTTTACAGTGTCAACACATATCTGCAACACGAGCCATGCGGTAATTTTTATTTTTAATATATGATAATAAGGTTGGTGGAGCGTAAAAGGGTTCTAAACTAGCCCATGATTAAAACTAGCATAATTAGGTAAACTGATAGCTACATTGATAAATTTTAGAAAAAAAAGAAAATCTGATGAGAAAATAATATTTTATTAAAAATAAAACTCAGCTTTATTTAATCATTAATAATTAGCAAAAATACCATACTATCACATGTATAGCCCATTGAGACAGAGTGATATTTCGAATTGTAGATTTCAGATTGAAGTATATTATCGAAATCAAATGTAAATAATAAGCTTGAATAATT